>QTSX02004496.1:107428-125255 GCA_014839935.2 Entomophthora muscae | reverse complement strand
TTAGGCCTCGTTATCCAGGACACTGCCCACAAGCTAATTAACCTGGTTGTTGAATTGGTTGACTATCTTGTCTACCCTACCATGGGCAAAGGCGGTGGGTTCACATAGATCTTCCACAACAGTCTGTACAGCTGTAAAGCTGAGGTTCAGTTGACTGACTAAATTAAAGTTGGCCAACTGCAGCTCAGAGAAAAACAGTTGAGCTTATTCTGCTCTAGCTCCTGCCTGGCAACCAGTTGTTGAAGATTTTTGATTGCTGGAAGCACAAAATTTGCAAGCATCTCTTGGACCCTGTTTGATCCAATTAGAGGAGCTGTCTCAGTTAGGTGAAAGTGACATCCTGGTATCTGTGAAAATTGTTACTCAGGTTGTTGGTAGTGCCATTAATCCAGAACAAGTTAAACTTGGTGTTGCCCTGGGGATCATTGAGGTTACGTCTACCATGTTGCAAAGCTTGCAAGACAGCGTGTACCTCTTCTATGATATATTGTTGTTGGCTCATGGCAACAGCAGTCCCTGTGATGTCTAGCTGGATTGTGTCCAGCAGAAGCATGGGTGCTTCATATAGAGTCAGCTCTAAGCAGAAGGATTGATCCCTCTCTGTGTTGCTGGTCTTCATGTATCCCCCTGTACTTATCAACAAAGCCAGGGGTCAATGAGGGCAAGGCAGCGCCTTGACTTGACACCAATGAAAACTTGTTTTTGTTGTGAGTATCACTTTCAAGAT
Organism: Entomophthora muscae; assembly: GCA_014839935.2. Lineage (NCBI taxonomy): Eukaryota > Fungi > Entomophthoromycota > Entomophthoromycetes > Entomophthorales > Entomophthoraceae > Entomophthora > Entomophthora muscae. The sequence goes on along the minus strand of QTSX02004496.1, from coordinate 124,528 downwards.
TTTGCGTTCTTGAGGAAGAAGATTATTTATTTTTATTAAGGTATTATGCATGTTGATATTGAGATATCTGTATCAAGACATATGTGCTTCTAATTGGTGTGTGAGAGTGCAGTAACCGGCGGATTTCCGCTGTTACTGGAGCCAAGTAAAGAGAGAATCCTGTGGTCTTTGGCACACAACACCAGCTGAGGTGGTTTAGCAGGATTATGGAAGTATCAATAGTACACTCTTATTATGCTTGAAAATAATACTATTTGGTTTAGTAGTAATGTTGATGATTATTATTTTTCTGTCTTCCAAGTGATCTTGGAAGGGTTTTTTATAGCATAAAGATAGCAGCCAGACTAGTGTCTATCTGCAGATAGCTCTTACTAGCTGGCCTATCATCCCCAAGCTACTAGTTCCAACCTTTAGAGTTGGATTCCATACCTGAATAAGGTTTTAGAATGAGGCAATATCCTAGGCTGCTAATTTCTCCTCTTTATCCTGGATATTCTTTGACTTAGTTGAGACCAACTAAGTTGACATCCATTGGGCCGTGTCCTGTCTTAGCTTGGTATAATGCAAAATGTGTACAGGCAGTCTTCTGTCTCATTTCTTGGTGAAACAGGATGTTGTAATATTCTGCCCTATTTTTATCTGGCAGAATCAAGCCTTATTTTGGAATAAAAAATGTTTTAACACTAATTATTGAAGCTTCTGGATTGACCAATGACCTGCAATCCATAATGTCTCAGGTATCTTCCTGATTGCAAACTATAATAGCCTTGATGTATTTTATCCGCATTCTGTAATAGATGTCTTGCATCTAGCTGTGTCCTGTCTATTGTTGGCCCATAGCTTTAGTGATGAGAATATGGATAAGTCAACCCTGATGGATCAGGATTTTCTGACACCTGGCCGCCCTTTATATGCCTGTACGCACTGATTCTTCTTGAAATTTACCTTTGCAAATCATTTGCACATTGACAATTTTCATCTCAATTTTTGTTATACAACAACTGGGTCCAAGATGATCAAACTGTCCTCCTAATTTGGTCTGTTACTACTCAAACAACTGACAATTTGTTTATTATATTCTCATTGTCAGGGCCCATATTGCCCTGGATAGTCAGCTGGCCTTCCTAGAGGAAAAAACCCCACAGCTTGGAAACTTTTACAAAGTATCTCTCAGAGCAAGAAAACCCCCTTTTGGCTAACAGATTGCCTGGGATTTGAGAGGCACACAAGCCTTGAACCCCTGGCTTCAATTATATTATCAAATTTGGGCCTCTCAACTATTGGGAAATGGCACATTGGGAGCGCAATTGTTTGATTGAGCAATTGAGCACTCAATTGCTTACAGGATCTATAAATAACTGTAGCAACTTGGCATGCTACAGTTCAAGAAAGGATCATGTTATACTAACCAATAAGCACTCACCCCCTTGCCCAAGTACTCAAATTTCAGTGAAAATTGTAAGTTCAACTGAAATTGATGCCATCAGTTCTCTGGTGGCATCAAAGTCCACAGAATCTCCAGTAAGTATAAGTAGTTAGGGGGAGAAGCCCTCCTCACTGTTGACATCTTCAAATTAAACAATTTATGCTCAGGATTAATTATTTTCTTGCAAGAACTATACACTTTTGTACTAATATAAATATTCTGTTAAATTTATTTGTAACTCCACTACACTTTCTCCACCCACATATCTTCTCCCTCCTGGCCACCAAGAGAGATTGTTTTACCCTCCATGCTAGAGATTCCTCCTACTTCCCCCTGCCAACTGTGCCTCCTGCCCAGGACTTCAGTAAGTTGGGGTTTGTCTACATCACAGTATTGGGGCTGGCCAACCAGGTCATGCCTCATACTGGGAGTTGGTGCCCCTAGCTAATACAGTTAACTACCTGGTCTGAATTGTGCCTATTGTGTACATGGCCTTCCAGGCCCGGCCTGCCTCCCCTGTGGGAGTCCAGTCATACTCTGATATGGGCTGTGTCACTCATTGTCTTTCTTTGAACAGTGCAGCACATCATTTTAATCTAACACCATAACTACCAAGACATACATGGACACTATGTGGTTCTCATGAAAATATATAATGCTCTTCTTTCATAGCAAATAAAGCATCATCCTCTTATTAATTTCCTCTTTATTTTGTTTCTTATACTTCTCAGAAGTATATTTATTGCTTTTTTATAAAATGATATTATATGTTTTTGGTTCTAACTTAGCTGTTTTTAATTTTCATGTCTCAATCAGTAACTTAATTGCATGTCAATTTGACTTTTAGTTGTTCAATTTAAGTTGACTGTCTTTGATTTTCCCAAGCTTTATTTTTTCAAGCGTACCTCATCTTGATCCCACTCCAGTTTTAGTTTTATCCTACAGCATAATGAAAGCCACTTTGGCAACTTAATATCAAATATTTTTTATTAGTGAGCTATCAATTCCAGTTCCAAAGGCAAGAGCATATATTTTATTTGAATTTAAATGGGTTGACTATAAAAAACAGATTTGAATCAATGTCAGGTGATGTACTACAACCGTTTTTGAATCTAAACCTTGTGGACCAAGTAATAAATCCTGTCTAAACATCCTTCTAATCAAGGCTAAGTTGCTCAATTGTGATTAGGGCTGCTTTGGCCAAGCCCCAGATAGCCACAGCCAGTTTCTGGCTCCTAACACCCCCTTTCAAAGATATATTTTAATATGCATAAATATATGATATTTTTGTTTTAGCTGAAGCATCCATGAGCTGGAAGCTAGCCAGGGCTGAGCCAAAGCATCCCTAATTGTGATAGATTTTTTGGGGGACTGTTTTTTATTTAAGTTCAAAGACAGTGTTGCTTGATTGCAATAGGTGACACACTCTATTTCTGTTTGAAATGAAATTTAAATAAAATGTTTTTTACATTATTTGATTGAAATTGGGTTAAACCTATGACCTCATTAATTTGCAAGTTAAAGTTACAAGATCTAGCAAGAATCTCAAAAGATGCTCTAAATGTTTAGAGACAAACAACATGGTCTGTCACCAATTAATGTACAGGATGTTGTAATGGTGATCTGATGAAATCACTGGATATTCAATATCAGATAGCCTATCATACCCCTATATAACCCCACAACCTATTGAATAAAGATCATCTTTTACCCAATATCTTCTATTTGTAATTCACCATTACAAATTTTTAGAGGTCATCCCCTACCCCATACTCTGATTTTATTGCTGTTGTTGTTGTGCTATGGTTGAATTGGCACCTGTCCCTGCCCTCCTCTCAACTTGTTCCCTCTCAAGCCCTGGAGAGTTGTGCTTCTCTTAAGTTTTAGGCATCTCAGTCTGTTGGTTTCTTTAAAGGCAATGGGTTTTGCTCCTGGCTCTGTAGTTTTGAAGACTACTGCAACCAGTTTGCCCTTACTGAATCTGAACGCCTCAAGGAAGTAGCATCTCTTTTATGTGATGATGCACGTACCTGGTACCAGGACATGCCTCTTGAGTCTTGGGAGGAGTGAAAGGTGGAGGCAAAGAAACAGTTCATTGGCTATGAGCCCAATCCTTGCCACCTGCTTAATCAAGTAAAAATTGCCCAGTTTACCACCATGTAGGCCTTCATTATCAAATTCCAAGAATGCACCAACAAAGTCCTTGCACAGCTCACCAAGGGCACCTCCAGAAAAACCTGTAAGCTTACCGCCACCAACTTCCACCAACTGGTTGGCATCCCAACCTTTGAGCTAGCCTTGTCCCCTGCCTACGCTGGCCTGATCTGCAAAGAAAACCCCAAGACCCTTGAGGAAGCTTATATCATTGTGCGCAAAAATTATACTATCTATGTAGAGCGCAAAATGGACAAAGAGCCCAAGGCAACCACCAAGTGGAACCCCTTTGAAACACCTGCCAAAGCTAAAAAGGAGCCCTCCCTTGACAACAAACTTGAGGCAAAAATCAAGGAGGTCCATTTCAAATTTGAGTCACTCTACTTAGCCCAAGGTAGCCGCGCTCAAGCAAGAAACTTCACCAGAGCACCACCCTGCCCCTTCACTGGGATTTGCTACAACTGTGGTAATCAGGGACACAAATATGAGGCATGCAGTGAACCCTACTCCATTTGCAAGGGAGCCAACCACTCTTGCTTTGCATGCAAATTTTGCCTCATGCCTGGCAGCACTGCCCAAGGCCCTGTCACTGTAATGATGGCAGAACAATTTTATGCAGAAAAACGCCCCCTCTCTTCCCCTGAAGGGACGTCCCCTTTAAATGAAAAAGACTCTTCTGCTTATGCTTTTGACCCCCTGGATCCCCATTTTATGTCCCTGATTATTAAACCAAGATTTAATTGATCAAATAGTCCATCCCCATTAAACAAACACACACCACCAGCCTTGCAATGCTCTGAGCGCAAAATGAACCCCAGCCCAGAACCCCCCTTGATTCTTGAACAGGCACCACTCAACCCAGCACCTGCTCCTCCTGCTACCCCATCACCCCTCATCATACTGTTGCTGACAGTAGATGGAATCCTGTCCATCCAAATCTATTTAATGCACTGGAGGAGCAATTGGATTTTGACAATCCAATAATTGCCAACAAAGATCCCAGATATCACATGGTCACAGTGGAATTTGTGCCAGATTCTCCACCTAACCATGCAACACAAAGAGCAGATGTGGCAACTGCCTGCCCAATTATCAATGGCAAATTTAAAGCCTCATTTGATACAACAACTGGACAACCCATTCCTTTAAATGAATCACCTATCAGCAACTATGAGGACTGGATCAATAACGTTATAACCAATTCAAAGGATGGCAACAATCAAACCATTCACCAATGGCCAAACCAAGCCACCAATGAGGCACCAAGGTAGTAAATGTTGGCAAATCAAAGCATGACGCAAATAGAGCGCTGCCTGATGCCCAACAGTTAAACTCAATCAGTGTACATACTGAACCTTCTGAACACCCAATGGCAAGTGATATCAACAACTTAGCAGCACCACCTGAGCACACTAGCCATCCACATGACCATATACTTAATCCAATTGCGCTAAACAGTTTCACCAACTATCCAGCTGATGATTACCCAGGCCATCCTAAATAGAACACTTATCATGATAACAAAAATTATTATGACAACTTGCCCATGGAAGTAGACAATGACAGCAAATCAGACTATGTTAATTTGCCCATGGAAGTTGATTACAATAACAAATCAGAATTTTTTAATTTGCCCATGGATGAACATAAAACCCCTGCAGAATAAATGAAACTAAAGACCCAAAAAGATAGGCCAAATGCAAGGACAACAACCAAAGTTGAAAGTGGCAATAGGATTGCAGTGGTTCCTGCATTACCCATGCACACCAATGCAAACACAACACCAGTAAACCCAGGGTGTAGCCAGAAACCTTACCATGAACCTCGGCAATGTTAAGGTCACAATTGATGCCGCAATATTTAACCACCAGAAATACAATATCCTAGTAGGACGTGCAACTATGAGCCAGCTGGCCATTAGTACACACTACAAAGACAACATCAAGACAATTGAATACAATTATAAATGCATCCACCTCCCAGTTACTTTTGATAACGCCCACATCAAGGAGCTCCTATGTGAGCCCCTCAGATGCCACATCATGGCTAACAAATGGTTGACACCCCAGCAAAAGGAGGCCCTGGCCACCAATATGGATGAATGTAGCTCACACGTTGTATCAGACTCTTATGATCTCCCTGAAGCCTCAGGGTTTGAATACAAGATTGACACAGGTGATGCCAGACCCATTGCCTCTCATTTTTACTGTCTCCCCCAAGCCAAAGAGGACTTTGTCAAAAAGGAGATCCAGAAACTTCTGGTACAAAGCCTTATTAAACCCAGCAAGTCCCTCTGGTCTTCACTGCTTGTTGTTTTACCTAAGAAAAATGGCAAGCAAAGAATGTGTGTTAACTATATACCATTAAACAGAGTCACCATATGTAACAACTATCCATTGCCATGCATATCTGACATTCTGGCATCCTTTGGGGGCACCAAGTGGTTCTCAAACATTGACCTGTTCAGTGGGTTTCACCAGATATTGATTAAACCAGAAGCCCAACCAAAAACTGCCTTTGTAACCAGATGAGGGGTAATTTGAGTATACTTGCATACCCTTTGAGTTAAAAGGCGCTCCTAGGACCTTCCAACGGATGATGAACCAAGTCTTTGCAGAGCTCATTGGGGAATTTGTTACTGTGTACTTAGACAACATTACCATCTACTCTAAAAACTTTGAGGAGCACCTTACGCATCTCTAAGCCTTCCTTGACTGTATTCACAATGCAAACCTAAGCATGAATGCTGAAAAATCTATTCTGGCTGTGCAGGAACTTTCTCTCTTAGGCCATGTTGTGGACGCAGAGGGAAAGCACCCAGACCCTGACAAGCTCAAAGCCATAACTGAATGGCCAAAGCCCACCACCTCTCACAAGTTTACTCTTTCCTTGGCACTGTAGAATACCACCAACAGTTTATCCCCAACTACAGCAATGTAGCTGCCCCCTTGTTTGGCCTAACACACAAGAATAAGGAATTTACATGGGGCCCAGTTGAAGAGGACACTTTCAACAAGTTAAAGTCTGTGGTATCTTCTGACACTATACTCATCTACCATGACTTTGAAAAGACCTTTCACATCTTCTCAGACGCCTGCAAGGACGCCATTGGAGCTGTACTATGCCAAGATGTTGACAGGACATACAAATCTGTCAATTTCATGTCTAAAAAGTTCCTTGAAGCTGAATACAACTATGGGAGTTATGACAAGGAAGTCCTTGCAGTCATCAGAGCGCTGGATAAATTCCGCTACTATGTACTGGGTCATCCCCTCATCATCCACACTGACAATCTGGCAGTCAAGTTTATTATAGATAACCTTGGCACAAACTCCCGCCAAATCTGCTGGTTTACAGAGTTATGTGACTATAATTTCAAAATTGAGCATGTGCCTGGAAAAGAAAATGTAGTTGCTGATGGCCTGTCACGTCAATTAAGCCTCCTCTGTGAGATGTTGGACTATGAACGCCACATCAAAACCTTCTTAGATGTGTCCAAAATCCAAATAAATCCCAGCTCAAAAAAGGATTCTAATTAGTTTATCAAGATGTGCTCCAAGTTTACCATCCTGGGTGAGGACATATATAGAAAAACAGAAGGTGGATTAAGAGTGGTTCCTAAGGCAAGCAACCACAAAGCCATCCTGATAGAGGCCCACAAAGGGGCTGGGCTCTTTGGGCAACAAGCCACACTAGAAAAGCTAAAGGCCACATACTGGTGGCCTGGAATGTACATGGACACAATTGAACATCTCCAAGTGTGACAACCCTGTCAGCGGTTTAGAAAGAAAATTGAACACTCAAAACCAATTGTGCCAATTATAGCCAACAACCTATTTGACTTATGGGGATTGACTTCCTGGGGCCCCTGCCAATGTCAAAACATGGGAATACCTAAATTTTAGTGGCAACTGAGTACTATGCATGTTGGCCAGTAGCCGCAGCCTACCCCAACAATACCGCCTTGACAACTGCTGAGTTCTTATACAACAAAATCATAACACAATTCAGGCCACCAGTGTGACAGAAATCACTGGATAATATGAAGCTGTTTCTAAATGATGGAGAATCACCACCCAAATCCACATAGAATTGATTATTAACCACCAACGCGGCTTCAGATATTTTTTTGTGAAATTTCCAATTGTAACTCCAGGATTAAGTAGAACCAGTAGTCCTAACCAGAGTAAACCAAGATAAATGACCTGGGAAAGCATCAATGCATCTTCAGCGTAGAATTCTGGGCATTGAGAAGGGACATAATTTTCAGTTTCAAGAATGGGGGGAGGAGCTACAAAATTAGCTGGCATGAAATTGACATTTGGAGGCGCCAACAACAAAATTCCAGATGCTGGGCCCCATCTTCCTGAAATGATTTGGTTCAGAATCAGATTGTACAGGATATACTGTAACCACCCAATCACAGGGTGTATTTTTAAAATTTAAAATTTAGAACTTGGGATAATTGATTTTTATTGAGTAAATTTAGAAGGACTCAATTCTTAGAGTTGAAACAGGGAAAACTATTCAATATATATCAGAAAATTTGACTAAGCAATACCACCTGAGTCTTGACCTCCTATTCCTTCCACGTTGCCAAGTAAGTATCTGGTCCAGGTTGCAAAGAACCCTTGCGTGACTAGTCTCTGACGGCCATACTGATTAACAAGCTCATATCAGGTGACCCTCATATTACGTCAATTTATTAACGTCAGTTTGAAAGGGGGAGCTGGTTTCAGCTGGAGGACTGGAGCAGCTGTGACCCATTTTCAATCAACTGTTTGGTTTAAATCTGTTAACTTGGTCAATTTTGATACAGGTTTTCCAGCCTTCTGAGCTTTCTTACCTGGACAGACAATACCCGGCATTATGGAATCTACTGTGACAACCAGTGAACCTCCTGTCAGACCAAGGGCCCCATTTCAGAAATCAGCTGATAGCAGACTTGATGAAAAAAGTAAATGTTAACCATCACTTCACAACCGCCTATAACCCACGCTGCAATGGACTTACTGAAAGGTTCAATAAGACCCTAGTAGAATCCCTTGAGAAGTGCAACAGGTATCAACCCAGCCTATGGGAGGATGCCCTACCAGCTATTCTCTGGAACTACCAAACTAAAGTCCACGTGGTTACCCAACTGACACCCTTTGAGGTCATCTATGGAGTGAAACCACCTACATTAAGGTCAACCATACTCTTAGGATATGGAAATGTAGTGACTAGCAGAGGATTAATCAGGACTAAAGCTTCAAACGCCATCACCAATAGGGCAAAGCAAACCATTTTGGCCCAAGAAAAAGCAAACCTCTGCCGCCCTGTGTTTGAGGTGGGTCAACTAGTCCTAAAATTTAATAACAGCTTGGAAAACTCCCACTCCAAAAAGTTCAAAACCAAATGGTCAGGCCCATTCACCATCTACCAAGTTGGGAGCAACTTCAACTACTACTTGGAAGACCGTGAAGGGGTCAGATTCCCCTACCCCATCAATGGCACTTGCCTTAAACAGTACCATGAATAGTTTAATGAGGGAGTGTAATGATGATCTGGTGACATCACTGGATATTCAATATCAGATAGCCTATCATACCCCTATAGAACCCCACACCCTATTGAATAAAGATCATCTTTTACCCAATATCTTCTATTTGTAATTCACCATTACAATGTGATTATCAAAATCTGCATGGTAACTATTATAATGCTTGACAGCTTATGATTTGATTTACTATCATAATCACAACCTGCTCACTCTTAAACCAACCCTAATCTTAGGCTGGTAAGGGAAGAAAAATTGCTCAACCTAAATGACCAACCAAAAAAATTTGGTTAGGTCATGATGGTTGACTGATTTTTCTTGTCTTTTAAATCTAATATTATGATCTTAATGGTGCTAGTGGGGTGTATGAGATAACCTTCTAATTAGAGGAATATCTAACATTTAATTATCTCTAAATATTTCAAGTGCCGCATTTTACAAGGAAGGCCTCATATCCTTCTTCACAACCTCATTAAAAATAAAAAATTAATGTTTATGAATTCAGAATAGCTTTGCATCAAAATAAAGTCTGGACTCAAGCATTGGTTCAAAGAAAAATTTAATGAAATTAAATTAAACTTTTGGATAGAGTATTCAATTTTAAATTGTTTATTTTTTCTGAATTATTATTTAGTTGTCATGTCCATGGCTATGGTAGGCATAAAGTTGGATTTAATATTTAATACAATATACTTTTTTGGGCTTAAGCTATAGTTGTTTTTCACATATTTAATTCTTTAAATATATCAAATATATTGGATATGGGTTATTGCTTAACTTCAGCTAGATATAATTAATTTACTTTTCAGAGTTGTTGAGATAGACAAACAAATCAAATGCAGAGTGCATAGAAGTCACACAAAATAAATCTTCAGTGGGTAAAATACAATTGTTAATTAATATAAATTGTTAATTCTACTTTTTCATTTTGTTTATGACCTCAAACACTCCAAACCTGATTTGTTTATTTATTTCAACAGATCTGAAAAGTACAATATTAAAATATGCAAATTCAAGTCTTTATGTCTGTAATGTTATCTCAACTGCATTTGAGCAGTAAGGGATTGGATTGATTTTTCCACAATATTAAAATTTAAAGTTGACTTCCAAGCCAAAAGCTTAATTTGGCTCATCCTTACATGAAATCCCTTACATGCATGTTGAAAGCATGTAGGTTCAAATTAGTGGAGTGTTGTTATGGCTGGGTGTAGTACCATACCAAGACGCCATGGTTGGAGTCCACCCTTCAGTGTACTGCAACACCAAGGCCCAATACAGGAAGGGCAAGGAGTGGGACAAATACAGCATGCCAGCTGCAAGTGGACAATAAGCACCAAGATGGGGCACTACAACCTCAGGAAGACTAAGGATGGTCAAGATGACCATCCTGTATCTGCTGTGATCATAGGGAACAACCTCAGCAGTGGGTTGCAAGATTGGGGGTGGAGGAGTGGGTGGTATAAAGTGGCTGATCTGCCCAGGGATGGGCCCTGGTTGGTAGTCCATTGCTACAGGTTCTATCATGGAAGGTACTGGTGATTGAGCTGGTTGATCTAGTATTGTCTAAGGCAATAAAAGAATATGGGGAAGAAAGGTGAATACTACTTTATGGACCATACACTTTATTAAATGTTGTCTGGATTTGACTTAAGTGTAGGGAAGTGTCTGTTATACCACTCATCTGGTCTTCCTTGGAAGTGGCTACTGGAAGCTTTTTGATGAACTACAGTAGCCCATCCCTTGATCACAGGCACTTTGGGTGGAGGGGAGGAGTTATTGAGAACAGGAGATAGAGTCCCAGGAATCTTGGACTGGGTTAGGGAAGGGAAGTTTACTGGATCTGGGCCATTGGATAGGTTGATGACCTCATGGCTGGGAGCTGTACTGGGGACTAGGCTTGGCTTATCTGATTTTATCTTGAGATTGGCTGTATTGCCAAAAGCTGATTGGTGGCTAATTATATCAAGTTCAATCATTTGGAGCTGGGGTTGTTTGGCAGGTTGAACTTGCTTAAGGGTGAGAGGATTGTCATCTGCAGGTGAATCTTACTGGTTGAGTGGCTCCTCATCACTTCTTGAGCCAATAAAGTAGCTAGAAATTCCAGATGATGTATGAGTTGCATTGGCTTGGGATTCTTTTTCAACTGGTTTTAATTGATTGGGTGGGGGCACTGGGGTTGTTTCCTGCAAAGGATGTTTCATCACATCAGTTGGAGTACTGACATTTGCATTAAAATTGGCTGGGTAGTGGCAGTTGGGTCAGGACTGGATGGTGGGTGCAGATTTAGGACATAAGTCTTCATTTTGGAAGAGCTGGCAGGCTGAGTGGGATCTGGGGGATTTTCCAAGTTATTCATCAACCCCAGTTGGTACTGGATTTTATGAATAACCCAGCAAATATCATTAAAATCTAAGCAGGAGCCACCCAGCTCATTTTTAGCATTGGAGCCAGTGGCTCTGCTACTGTTGGGGGCCGCTAGCCCCCTGGGCCAGTTAACAAACTGGCCCTGATTGCCCTCTCAATTTCCTCTGTAATTAAAAGATTAAAGACAACTTCTCTTTTGAGAGTCAGCTCCCACCCACCCTGGTGGTTTGACAGGGGTTTAATTTCTCTGGCGGGTTTGCGCAGTCACCCACACTTTTGCTTCTTGGGGTTGCGCGCAGGTTCAAATCCCATGGTTGCACTTTCAGAATAGTGGGCCCTTACAAGTGTGGCCTAAATTATGTTGAAATGAGAATATAGGCCACTCAGACTAATAATGTTGAGTATATACTTCTTAGAAGTATATAAAACAATTTAAAGGGGAAAATTAAGAAGAGAATGATACTTTATTTGATGTGAGCTTAGGGTATTATATAGTATTGTCAAAAAAGAAGGATTGACCTGCCAACAAGGTTATGACTAAATGGGTTTGATACATGCAATTTGACTTCACAGTGACCCAAAGCCAAACAAGGAAGTTGACTTGAATTCCTGGAATAAGCAATATAAACAAGCAATGATCCCATATGGTGGGTGACTCAATTTGGCATTTGACTCATTACCAGGATCAAGCCACGCCATTCACCATCCAACTGAGTGATCCACATACTCATGTTCCTCTTATGATGAATCAGTGCAACTATATAATCCCTATCTCTAAATAAAGATAATTATCTAGTTTCCAAATATTTCCCTCTTGTAAATCTGCTGAAATACTACAGTTACAACATTGATAGCAGAAGTAGGTTTTCTCTCTTCCTCCTCCTTCAAAATTCTGCCTGTTGCCTGTACTTGCTGTGAGAGATGGGGGCTAAAATAATTAATTTTAGCTCCCATCCCAGGGGAAGATCCACCAGGACACCATCCAGTGCAAGACTGGTATGGCCGCTCAAAGTGGCGTCCATAAAGAAGACACAGCAGATAGTTGGGGGAAGTAGGAGTCCAGACCCATCAAATCCATGCCACCAAGTAACCACAGAGCACGCTTGGGTGCAGACTCTTGACTGCCCAAATACTCCTCTTGATCCTGAGTAACTGGAACCTCTGAGGAAGGAGAAAATGGAGGAGCCAAGCTAGGGGCCAATGAGGGGACTGGTTGAGGGCAGAGAGCTCAAGGTCATCACAGGACAGGCTTCTTACAACATTCTCACTGGTATCAAGAATGTCCTGAGCCCATCCAGGGAGGTCCTCAAACATGTGCACAAATTGACTGGGGTTGCTCCCAACGTGGTGGAAGGTATGGAAAACACTACTCTTGAGATCTGGAGAAGTGTTCCATATCATCACCAAGGCAGGAGCCAGGGTAAAAGTCACAAGCTTGAGGAAAAAGGCCAGCATTTTTGAACTGGGAGGAGAAGTCCAGGCAAAATAAATATTGAGTGGCTTTCTGGAGCAGAAAAAAAGAGAAGAGGAAAAACCTGAAGGCATAGAACCTACAGGAGGAATAAAAAATCAAGAAGACAACAACTATAAGCTATACACTTTAACAAGGAGCGGGTGAGACTGCTTAAAGCATATATAAAGTAAAGGAGACAACAAAGCAAACAGGAAACAAAATCAAACTTAAAGTAAGTAAATATAAGAACTATAATACTAACTTTAAGATTCAAACTAGGCTTTCAAAAGAGGGAGAGGTAAGCAAGTCTGATAGTACTAACTTTAACTCTAGGGGCTTTGAAAAGCAACACCAGGGACCAGGGAAAGGCTGAAAAGATAAGGAATGGTAAAGTAAATTCTAACAAAGCCAGAAAACAAAGAAGGCCAAGGAAAAGCCCAAGTGTCAAACTGATTTTTTTTAAAAATATAAACTTTAATTTATAGAATGAGCAAGCAGGGGGCTGTAAGTCCCCTGTCTTGCTTTAAGGATGGAATTCATGTTTCAAGGTCACCTGACTCAGGGGCGCAGGTTTGATTAGCTGCAAGAGAAATTTTGCAAGGCAAGTCCAGCAAACTGAGGGTTTTTCAATAATTTCTGCTTTCAACTCTGATTGGCTAGTGTCAAATGAATGGTGCAGGTCACCATTCAATCCAGTTGAATTGGAATTTGATAATTTGGCAGAAGTGCAACCAGATTGATTTGACTTAATTAATTTTAAATGTGAACACACCCAAGCCAGAAAATAGTCCAAATTAATCAAAGATTCCTCCCAAGTGGGCACAGAGTTCAGAGCATCAGTATTTACCACCTGGGAAGGGTATTCCAACACAAATATCTCATCAACTGTGTGGGCTAAATCCTCAAGGGAATTGAGGGGCTTGGCTGGCTCTTGAGCAGATTTTCTTGTACAACACGGGAAGATTGTCCTATCCAAGGCTAAAGGGGGTAGTGACTTTACACTTGCTGCAGACAACAAATCTTCAATAGAATCATGTCTGGTCTCCCAATGGACTGGGCACTATACACACCTGGTGCCAAAATGCCTGACAGGTTTGTGCTTTACCAGAACATGGTGATACTGCTCTTTGCCTTCAACACCTTGACAGCACAAGGTTTATTCCAAGCACCTGCTGCTGCCCCTTGGGAGACAGATGAAAGCATCATACCAGCCCACGTAGCTCAGAGACTTTGAAGCACTGCCTTGGAACTATTTGCTGGAGCCAATGAAAACAACACCACAGCATGAATTCAATCTGCCCAGAGTAAACTGGTACAAATGGAATGCCCACAACGCTTCTGGATTGCATAAATCTCCATCCAACTTACACATAACACTGTCACCTGGTGCAACAAGTGGCACAAGTATCATGTCAAGAAGGACTGGGACACCTCCAAGCAGGACTTCTTAACAAGGTTTGTGCTTAAGGACACCACACTCATAATCATATGCTAAGTAAAGAATCTCACCCAAACAGGCACAGTAAAGGAGCTCACTTGAGTATAAAAAGAACTCTGCCTACATGCCCCCCTGGATATGGCCTTTGATACCCCAGCTACCCATCTCATGTAATACAACACACTCAAGTTGCACATGATGAGACACGTCAACCTGGATCAGGTGTTCAACCTAAAGAGCCTTTACTGTGAGGCAGAGAAAGCAGGAAAAACTTCCAATGCCCCCCATAAAGCACAGACCAGAAAAAGAGAGCGACCCAAGGACTCCCACCCAGATGGTTGCTCCAACCGCCCTCTGTCTGGGAACAACAATAATGTCTTGTTTTGAGGCGCAGCACAGACACACAACGGGAAATCCTAACCTTAGGATTGGATTTGTACTAATTCTTGGTTAGATGACAGGGAAGGCTATGTGTTTACCTTGTGGCCCTGGAAGATTAATCTCTACTAGTTGTGGCTAGAGAGAGGCACAGAATTACTGAAGACACAAAGACAAAAATTTAAATAGAACTTAATTTTTGTTAATGAACATGAAATGAAATATATAGTAGTTAGGAATACCACAAAACACTACAAGGACAATAGGATCACTTGCCACCAGCATGAGTGGGGCAAGTGAGTTGCGTAGGATCAAGAAACCAATCAATTGTATTTCCTGATTCATTCATCAACTCATTTTGAGAGGCAAGAGCAAAAGCAAGAGATTCGTCTTTGAAATGGCCCACCAAAGGCAAAAACAACACATGGTGAATAGCAGTATTCACGACATTGCCCTCCCCTAGATTGGCCTTAGGAGGTTGGTACTTGCGGAGGAACTTGGCATGCACTCAAGCAAAAGGACGACCACTGGAGAGGAGCTTCACAGTGTATTCAGACCCTTGTTTGAAGGTCACTTCCAGAGGGCAAATCACAGTGTGTCCAGATTATGTGCGTGCCCACCTACTCTATGTTGGTAGTAAAGAACATGGTCGCCAACATCAAATTCAGGCAAGTGGGAGCGTCCAGCATTATTGGGAGAAAGTTCAAGCATCTTAGTCTTGTATGCAGAAGTGTAGGCAGTGGCCTGTATATTGATGATGTGGTTGACTAGATCCTTGATGTGGTTTTCAGTATCCATGGCCTTATCAGAGGAAAGCAGGGGGCCCCATAATAAAATGGGGTAGTAGCCTCTTGCCCATACAGCATAGCAAAGGGGGAGTAACCAGTGACACAATGCTTGCTAAGGCAATACACAAAGAGAGCAGCAGGTAAGTAAAGATCCCAATTAGCAGTGTCAGAGTAGGTGAGCTTTCTTTTGATGGAGATCAGTGTTGAATTTGCACGCTCAACGGCCCCATTGGTAGAAGGGTTATAGGGGGCAGAGAAAGACTGGTGGGACCCCAAAGCTTTGACAACAGAGGTTACCAGCTTGGCATTGAAGTTGGTCCCATTATCTAAGAGCAACACTTGAGGACAGCCATGGCAATAGAAAACATCTTGTAACAGGAAGGTGTCACGCCCATACTAGAGTTCAGCTGGACTCTCAGAGGGGAGGCAGGCCGGGCCTGAAAGGCCATGTACACAATAGGTGCTATGTGGACTAGGTAGTTTAGAGCAGTGGCTATGGGGTGCCAACTCCCAGTATGGGGCTCAACTTGGTCGGCCAGCCCCAATACTGTTATGTAGAAAAACCCCAGCTTGCTGAAGTACTGGGTGGGAGGCGCGTCAGGGAAAAGAGGGGCAGTTGGTATATCCTTCATTACTGGTGGTAGATCCAGGTGATGGGGATGGAAATACTCCAGGTCAAGGGTGCAGGGCGGTTTGGCAAGGACAACAGGAGTATGGCTGGGAGGATATGGGTATGCCAGCTTGTATTGAGTAGTTGATTACAAATGAATGCAGAGAGAATAATTAAATTGAGCAAAAATAGACAATTCCTGCAATAAGATAATACTTTATAGGTTTAAACTCTCTTTATTAAGATGTTAACAGTGAGGAGGGCTTATTCCCCTCACTACTTATACTTACTGATGATTCTATTGCCTTTTGTGCCACCAGAGAGCTGATGGCATCATTTGGAGTAGGATTTGCAATTTTAACTGGAATTTGTGTGCTTGGCCAAGAGGGTGAGATTTCATTGGCTGCTATAACATGAACCTTTTGAATTTTGCAGCATGGCAAGTTGCTACAGTTATTTTTAGCTCCCGCAATGAATTGATTGTCCAATTGCGCAATCAAACAATTGTGCTCCCAATGTGCCATTTTCTGATAGGTAGGTGGCCTGAATTTGATAACAGACTCAATGCCAGGGATTTGAGGATTGTGTGCCTCTCAAATCCTGGGCCATTTGCTAGTCAAAAGGGGGGTATTTTGCCCTGAAAAGTGCTTTGTGGGGGTTTCCAAGCTGCATGTTTAATCACCTCTAAGGAGGCCAGCTGACTGTCCAGGGAACTCTGGGTCCTGACAGAAGGCAGCAGTTGTCTGAGCCGTGATGTCCTTTGTAGGGCAAGCCTCTACCCACTTGCTGAAGTGATCAACAGCAATCAGGATAAAGCAACACCCAGAACATAAACGGGGAGAGGAATTACTGAAACAATGCTGACAGTATGAAATCATGTTGAGGGGGAAATAATTTGAATTTGTGGGCAGCAGCTCAAGGTCTCTGCAGCTGGCAGTTGTGGCAGCTAG
>QTSX02004496.1:0-107418 GCA_014839935.2 Entomophthora muscae | reverse complement strand
GATCCTGTAAAGCAAGACAGAAATAATGAGAAAACTGCCCTACCAGCCACGGAACACCAACAATTTGTCCAATATGGTGTCTCGGGCTCCTTGAAAACCTCCCTAACAACCTGCCTCCAGAGGAAGCCAACTCCTCAGCTGGGGAGGGGGTGTCAAAAACCGCAGGCTTGATCCGCCAAGCAAGGTTCCAACCAAGCCGGATTCACAACCCACAATCCAATTATCTGGCAACCCAAAGCCAGACTAGGAAGTCAACTTGTATTGCCAATTCCAACAAGATGAACAGATAAGGATCCTATACGGTGGATGCCTTGTTTTAGCGCTTGACTCAATACCAGGATCAAGCCACCCCTTCACCATCCAACTGTGTGACCAACAATTCTGTTCCTCCTATCCATGGATTCACTATCACTATATAATCACTATCTTCCAATAAAGATTATTATCTAGTTTCTAAAACATTTCCCCTTGTAACTCTGCTAAAACAGCACAGTTACAACACTGGTACAAGTTTTTTCAGTTATATCAGGGGCCAAAGAGATGTTAATATTTTTAATGTGACACATTAAACACATCAATCATGAAACAAACATAGCTGCTCAAAGCTAATGATACACAGCTGAACAATAGAACAAATTAAATTTGCATATGGATATCCCAGATTCCAAACAGCACTGATGATGTTAATCATACAGAAAAAGTATACCAAGAACATAGTAATCATCAAATAGAAAATGCACAAAAGTTGCACACACACCAAATAAAACCAAACTGATATTGAATTTTAACTTGTTTTATTAAAAACAAATTCCAAAAGGAAAGAGAAATACCCACAGCTAATGCACTGAATTTTATTTAGGAAATTGGGGGTTAATTTTAAAGCCTTACTTCCTAACTGTCAATTGTCTGCTTGTTATCAGTTGCTGTCCTTCCATGTAGAATATGTCTGTGAACTCAGCTCGTGTCTCTTTAGGCTTGAAAGCAATATGCACAAAGGCGTCCTTTTTTACTTCCAGGCTAAGATCACCACCAAACTTGTCAATCAGAAGCTGCTTCATATCTTCTCATGTCTCAATGGTGGGTAGTCCAGGCACCACCACCTCCTGGCAAGTTGGATGTAGACAGGTCAGAATATGTTCTTTCTTAACTTTGTCTGATGCTTGTCTCATGGCAGTTTCATAGATAGTTAGGAAAGCTGCAATGGTTGAGGTTTTGGGGTCAAAGACTTTCTTAAAGGTAGGCTTAAAATGTGCTTCAGGAGTTGGACCACCATTGTTGCTATTGAGTACGTTTATACACAGGGAAAACTCTGCTTTGGATTCAGAGGGGGGCTGTCTAGCCCATAGCTGACAAACACTCTCTTCAACGGTATTCAGGGTCTCAACTGTGCAGGCACCCATATCAACAGCTTGAGTGGTCTGTTGTGCAGTAGCATTTAAGTGTTGACCTTGGGTGGTCACTATTGTGGAGAGCTCAGCAAGTTAAAAATTAAGGGATGACCCCACTGAGAGGCAAGGGGCGAACCTATTGTTCACAGAGTCAATCAAGTCATTCATCTCCTGTATGTCTCTATCCAGTTCAGTTTGGTCCCGCTTCAAATGATCCACCTTGTTAGCTAGGGCAATTAGTTCCCTAGCACATTGGATTTGAGGAGCTCCTGGTAAGCCAGGGCAGCAACCATCTTTGTCAACAACCCCAACTGGACTAGCAGTAGTTGCCATCATTTCATGTAGGGCGGCAAGTTCTTGCTGTAGCTCTGCTACTTGAGCGGTCAACTCAAGCACCTGGGGGTCAGGTTGAGGAGCCATAGCAGGACGTCCTTGACGGCAAGTAGTTGTACGTAGCTCTTGAATATTGTCTCATATTCTCTGCTCTCAATCTGCCAAGTCATTAGAAGGGGGAGAGGACGGAACATCTGGCTTGGGCGTAGCTAATTCATTCACTTGATTCTGGAGTTTTTCTATAGCAGCAGCGGTGGCAACTCTTTCTTGATCAAACGCCATACTGAGTTCATTAAGGCTGTTAAGAACAAAGTCCACTACCTGCTGTAGTTGCTCAAATGAATGTGTGCTGAATGTATTGAGCCGTTGCACAAGTTGTTTAAAGTTGGTGAGATAAGCGTTTAACGTGGAATCTACTTGAGTTTGCCAGGGTTGTTCTAGCTGGTGAAACTTGTGTGACGCTCTCTCACATATTTGGGGATGGACTGGCACATTTTTTTGATAGAATTAACCAAACAGGTCTGGGAGGTAACAGAGTTGTGCTGATTCCAGATATCAAGGAAAACAGGGAATGGATCCACTATTGGTAGGCAGCAAACTGATCCCAGTGATGAGTAACTGCTGCTTGTAGAGACAAGATTTCTTGTATGTGGAGCCCCAAACCATTTGATGGTGGGCTAAGGCAGGCTGCACAAAGAACAATAGTAAGTGCTCAGCAGAGCCAGCTGCTGAGAGAAGATGCTGTGGAATTTGAGGAGCCACAATTAATTCATAGTATTCCACTTGAATGAACTGCAGCTGAAGGCAAGGGATGGCTCCTTCACAGGCTATCCCAAGGGCTACTTCCATGACTTGTTCTAAGTCAGGGGTACCCATGGGGTAAGAAACTAGGCAGGGACTATTCCTGAGGTTCAGTATAGTGGGGGTAATGGGTGTGTCGGCAATATCTTCCTCAATAGGAGGGCTAGTAATTTTAGGTGAAGTTGGCTCTTGTATAGGCAGAGGTAAAGGACCTGAAAACATGGATGCAAAAGGGATAACTGAGGGGCTTACAGCCCCTGTAGTGAGCACCATTTTTGTTGTCTTCTGAGGCGCGGCACAGGCACACAACAGGAAATCCTAACCTTAGGATTGGATTTGTACTAAGTCTCAATTAGATGACAGGGAAGGCTATGTGTTTACCTTGCGGCCCTGGAAGATTAATCTTTACTAGTTATGGCTAGAGAGAGGCACAGAATTAATGAAGACACAAAGACAAAAATGTGAATAGAACTTATTTTTTATTGGTGAATATGAAACAAACTATATAGTGGTTAGGAATACCACAAAACACTACCAGGACAGTAGGATCACTTGCCACCAGCATGAGTGGGGCAAGTGAGTTGCGCAGGATCAAGAAACTGTACAATTGTTTTCCTGATTTATTCATCAACTCATTTTGAGAGGCAAAATTGAAAGCAAGATATTTGTCTTCAAAATAGCCCACCAAAGGCAAAATTGATACATGGTGAATAGTGGTATTCACGGCAAATAACAATAATTCAGACCATAAGCCCTCTGACTCAAATGGCCACGGCAATGAGAACAACAGACAGTCAAAATTTTACCCACTTCTGCATCACCGCCACACAAGACAATCAAAACAAACAAAAAGCCTGGGAAGAGCACTAAGCAAGCCAAGCTCTCCCTGCCAGACACCTGCCTTGCCCAACAATGTGTACCGCCTCAAAGACATGAACCAGTGCCCAATGATCCAAGCTCCCTCAGAGGACTTAGTACTCTACACCATTGCCAGACATCCCAATAAACTGATGTCTTACCCTTTCTGCTTTTGCAGTTACACCAGCTCAGCGCTCCTGGACTCAGGCGCAGATTGCACACTTGTCAACAGTACCTTTTTGGATAAGTTCAAGCAAGCTACTGATACTTTGAAGATTGAAAATATGGTTTTAGCTGATGAACACTACATTTCTGTGACATGTGAAGTTTCCCCATTCTCCATTGCGCTAGAAAACCTGCACTCTGCTATCCAGGGACCCAACATTGACTTCACTAGATTTGATGTTGTACTTGGCCTGGAATGATTACAAAATAACAATCCTCACATGGATTGGGTCACCTTGGTATTAATCATCAAATGTGAAGGGGTTAACCACCAGATCTACCCTGACTCAGTAGACCAGCTCCTATGTAACCACACCTTTTTGCACACTACAGAAACTCTCAATGAAAAGGAGAGCCTCAAGGCAATTGACTGGGACTCCTGCCAGTACAAGATTATAAACTTCAAGGACCACCAAGATACCACCACACCTCAGGATTGCAAAATTGTGGACTATCATCCTGAAATCTTCAAGGAAGCGTTACCAGGATTGCCCCTAGAAAAGCACATACATCATGTCATCCAACTCAAAGGAGCTGTACCTAAGGTGCAACCCATCTGTTGCCTTACCCCAAACAAGGACAACACCCTACGTGCTTACCTCAAGGAGACATTGGAGAAAGGACTTATCTGCTCCTCACAGTCTCCCTTTGGTGCTGCTGTATTCTTTGTAGCAAAGAAAGATGGTACCCTGCGCCTAGTCATGGATTATTGGGTCCTAAAAAAAGTTGATATCAAGAATTGTTACCCACTACCACTCATTGACAACCTCTTTGATGCCTTGGGCAGAGCAACTGTATTATCTAAGATTGACCTAACAGCAGGCTATAGCCAAATCCAAATCAAGGAAGAAGAAATAACCAAAACAGCCTTCTGTACCAAGTATGGCTCCTATGAATGTGTTGGCCTCAACTTTGTGATGAAAAACGCCCCATCATCCTTTGTGAATTTTATGAACAAGGTGTTTGCACCCCACATTGGCAAGCACACACTGATATACCTTGACAACATAATTGTGTACAGCCCCTCAGTAGAGCAACACCACAAGGACCTAGAGGCAGTCTTTAAGACCTTGGAACAGCACAAGCTGCTGGCAAAGCCTTTAAAGTGCCAGTTCTTCTGCAAACAGCTACTCTTCCTCGGGAACATGGTGTCAAAAGACGGTATCAAGACTGACAACCAGAAGATTCAAGCCATCTGCAAAATGCTGCCACCCAAGGACAAGGCCAAGCTTTGTACCTTCTTAGGGATGATTGTCTATGTTCAAAGATGCATACCCAACTGTGGTGTTCTGACTGCCCCCTTATTGTCAATAACAGGCATCAAATCCAAGTTTGTGTGGACTCTACAGTGTGACCTTTGCTTCTGCCACCTCAAGAAAAATCTGATGTCTGCCCCCATTCTTTGATACCTCAAACAAGATGGAGATTATCAGATGGAAACTGATGCCTTAGATGCCTCCATTAGAGGGTTACTTTGAATCAAAACAGTTAGTGGAAATTTCCTTCCTGTGGCCTACAAATTGCACAAGCTGACAGATGGTGAGTGCCGCTACCCAATTCACAATAAGGAGCTGCTGGCCATTGTCCACTGCCTTCTAAAGTGGCGCTGCTACGTGGAACTCCAGGAGGAGTTCACTGCCCTAACTGACCACAAGTCCCTCATTTACTTCAAAACCCAGGCCAACTTGTCCGGATGTCAGACACGCTGGATGGAGTTTCTCAAAAGGTTTATATGATTATACAATATAAACCAGGACCCAAACCTGCCATGGCAGACTTTCTTTCTTGCTTGTATTTCAGAGCCACAAGAGAGAAAAGCGGCCTAGACCCAGACTGGCCCCTCCTGGTACTCTGAACTAAAGACAAAGGCTTCCCCCTGGGTACCACCAATATCACAAAAGAAACTGTCATCAAAAACAAGCACCTCTTTGCCAATGTATATGTGACACTACATCAAAAAATGACCAACAGAAATAGTATCATGTACGTCCTCACACACCAAATAATTGACACCATATTATGTTACCACCAAGATCTAGGTCATACAAAAAGCTGCAACCTCTACAGACTTTTAAAGCACAAAGCATAGTGGCTGACCCTGTACAAAGACGTGCAGGAGGTCTTTAAAAAGTGTGAAATATGCAAAAAATGTGCAAGAAGTGATACTCCCCCAAATTCTGTACTGCTCATTTGTTCACAACTACCCTTCAAGGTGTGGGCCCTTGACATTGCCGTGCCAATGCCAGGAATACATAACAACAAGAAGTATATCATCACTGCCATTGACTTTTCCACTTGCTGGCCAGTAGCGCAAGAGGTGAAGACACATACTGGCAATTACATCCAAAGATTCATTGGGAAATAGATTATTAGAAAGTTTGGTAAACCAGAACTATTAATCACAGATGGAGGCAAAGAATCGACCTTAGAAATCACCAACATTTATCTCACAAAGAATGGGGTCAAGCATACAGTAAACATGCCTTACCACCCTCAGGCCAATGGCCAAGTTGAGCAGCTAAATGGTAGCTTAGTGCAGGCCCTTGCCAAGCTCACAGCCGGGAAACCTGAAGAATGGGCCAAGCAGCTACCAACTGCACTCCTTTTATGCCCACCTGGGTGAATAGATCCACTGGGAAGAGCCCCTTTGAGCTTGTGTATGGCACACAACCCAACATCATCCAAGCCCTTACAGGACCCAAGCTGGAAATACCCAACAAGGTTCCCCCTTGTTCAGCACCTCAAGTCCTACAAGCCAATAGTGATCAGCTAGAGAAAGAGGAAAAATGTCTTTGAGACACTTTTGTTCCTATCCAAGCTAGACGCAAAGTTGGGGACAAGGTCTGTGTAATGAATATAGACAAAAGTAAACTACAGCCCAAAAAAGTAGGGCCCACCATTATATTAAAGTTAAACAAAAACAACACTTTTCTGGTAGAAGGACTCAGCAAGCGCAAGCAAGACAAAGTCCTGCAACACAATGGATTACGGCCCTGTAAGGCCTAGCAGAAGCAACAGGAAGCCACCCTACCTGCAACTGAACAGCAACTAGTCCAGTATGGCACCTGGGCTCCTGAAAATCTCCCTGATAATCTCCCTCCAGAAAAGGCTAACCTTCAGCTGGGGGGTGTCAAAACAGCAGGGTAACCTGCCAACAAGGTTCCAACTAAACAGGTTTGAGACCTGCAATCCGACTTCACAGTGACCCAAAGCCAAACAAGGAAGTTGACTCAAATTCCTGGAATAAGCAACATGAATAAACAATGATCCCATATGGTAGATGACTCAATTTGGCGCTTGACTCATCACCAGGATCAAGCCAGCCCCCTCACCATCCAACTGAGTGATCTACATACTCATGTTCCTCTTATTATGAATCAGTGCAACTATATAATCCCTATCTTGAAATAAAGATAATGATCTAGTTTCCAAATATTTTCCCCCTTGTAACTCTGCTGAAACAGAGCAGTTACAATAGTATCACAGGAGGCCAAATGCTGTCCATATATGTCATTGCTGTCAGGATTGACAATCCTCCCTCAAAACCTAGGGCCAAGAGCAAGATTTGAACACTGGTCCTAATTCCCTGTGGGCTGCCGTCCCTAAGAACTAAGGGGCCAGCTGCCTGTGTTTTTTTGGGACTGAACCCCCTCAAGCTGAGACTGAGCTTGTCTCTCTAGATGATAATACCAGCTAAACCTTGGAAACAATAGTGCAAAATGAAATATCAAACAAATCACCTAATGGAGGCAAGGAAATTCCTACCATTAGCCTCATGAGTTTGAAGTCTACACCAGTGGCCAATCAAGAGCCATCACTGGAAGAAAACACAGGCCAGAAGTCTGCTCTCATGACCACAACTTGAGAAAAGAATAATTGAGCAACCTATTATGAAGCTTTGACCAATAAGAAATTACCCAGCAGCAGGACAATTTTGCTGCTCTTAAACCTGGGCCTCCTGGCCACCCAACCTCAGATTTTCTAGCCCTATGATAAATTCT
The DNA here is from genome assembly GCA_014839935.2 of Entomophthora muscae. NCBI lineage: Eukaryota > Fungi > Entomophthoromycota > Entomophthoromycetes > Entomophthorales > Entomophthoraceae > Entomophthora > Entomophthora muscae. The sequence continues at coordinate 99,812 of QTSX02004496.1, read as the reverse complement.
AGTTGGAAAATGTAAAGTTTGGCGGTGGGGTACTATATAGGCTTATAGACCCCACACTAATAATTTACTTCAATTTTTAAATAAAGGTTATGAAACATTGGTTTCCCCAATCTCTACCCTATTTTATCTTTGTTATTTATCATTTCAGCTCAAGATCTTCCAGAATTCCTGCCCTTGTGCACACTGTTTATAGTCCACCAGCTGCTCCCTTTGGTCCCGTCCACTTTAAATAATACCCTTTGAAGCCCAAATACAAAGAATTTACCCTTAAAATATACTGGAAAAGGATCCCTTGGACCGGATGCATTTTCAAGTGAGATACAACAAACAAGGCCCTTGGCACAACACCAAGCCCTGCCTATTCAGAGACAAGTACAACTTGCTATCCACCTATCAACTGGATATGGAACCTCCAATTATCCTGAAGCCAATGCCTGCTTCTGCACTTGAACTTCCCTTAGACCACAAAAATAAGCTTTTTTGGAATTATGTATATCACTCTCTCTGGGGTGATTGCCACAATAATTCTGGCCACCGGCTTGTGGTCCTGGATGAGGAAGATTTTCTCATACCTCTTTAAGTTAACCCCAATCTTGTTGTGGGCTCTGCCTGCAAAACCCATGGCCTGCATGATCCCTTAAAATGACAGACCAGCTGTCCAAGCTTGGTGCCAGGTACCCATCCACTTGGAAGTAATCTTCCAAGATGATGAATGATGGCAGAGGGATTAAGACCAGTTACTAGAGATCCCACAGGAATAGATACCATTCTGAGGTGAAACAGCTCTCCAAACAGGCTGTAACAACCCAACAGAGGGATAAAGCAACCTAAGAAGTACACCCCCAAATACCTAAGGAGGAAGGCAGAAGACAGAAGACCTTGGGATTGGTGGGCTTCTTGGAAGACTGATAATTCTGAGGCTTTTCTTTTGGGTGGATTGTGTGATAATGGAGTTACAGTTTAACATACTCCTGGAATTACTTAACGCCAAGATTTCTCTAAATAGTGGTAATCAGTTGAGGTGCCAGAATTGGCTCTGGTACCAGCAAAATGCTGGCCTCATAGGCCTGCAACAAGATTACACAGAAAAGGCATTTATACCCAGTTGACTTCTAAAGGGAAGTATTTGGCAGTCTCATGGTTGTTTCTGGGAAGAGTTAAGCCAAGAGTAGAGGGTAAATCAATTGGGCGAATGTGATCTTTTGATGAGGAGAAACTTTTGGGGAAGCTTCAAATATGGATTAATAAGAAGAGAAGTATATTTTATTGGATAATACTTTAGACTTATATAGCTTGCACTGTGGCAAGGACTTAAGTAGGATCAAAGATAGAGGAGGTCATGTGTGAGTTGGATTCGGATTGATGGATACTTAGACAAGTCATGTGATATTGGTTTGTTACCATTTTTCATGAATGTCATTTCAATACTTGTATCGAAGCCCCAAGAGTTGAACCCCAGTCCTCTGAAGGCGGATTGGCCCCCAGGACAGCCCAGGACCCGCTGACCTGTTAAGTCACAGACTCAAATTGTTAAGTTACCCCGTGACCTGCCAGCTTAATAATGAGGATTCCCTGAATGGTTGCCATATTGCTGCCAAACCAGTGCTACTGAAGGCCCATACCTACACAGGAGACGTGGCCTGCCTAAATGAGGTTAAGACAAGGCCTACTGCTAGCCCTGACAACAAGTACCAGCTGTTGCCAGTCTCCAGTCCAGAAAGAGGATTGTAATTGGCCAGCTCAGGTGACATGGTGAACAACAGTGGCAAAACAAAGCATTGCCAATTCTGCCCTCCAGAGCCAGCCCAACCAAGAACCGCCAAACCGGTGCCACTGAGGGCCCAGACCTACACAGAAGTTGTGGCTTGGACAAGACCCACTACTAGCCCTGCCAATAAGCACTAACTGCTGCCAATCCCCAGTCCAGAAAGGGGAATGCAATTAGCCCGCTCAGATGACATGGTGAACCACAGCGGCAAAATTAAGCATTGTCACTTCTGTTTTCCAGAGCATACCCAACCAGGACCTGATTCCCTCAAGACCCTAAGCCAAGATCCATACCCTGCCGGCAAATTGCCCATGGACCTGAAGCCCGCAAAGAATGAAGAGGCAAAATCACATGGTATAAGAACTCTGGTGGTGTGGTGATGACCACATCATCATTTTCAATAATAAATTTTTATGAACCTTTGGTTTGAACAAATCTTTACTTATCTAGTCTTAGTGATCTTCTATCTTAACTCCGGCCCAATAGACCATCAGACAATTACCCCTTCCAGAAATCAACCTGCTGACCTGCCCCAGGCACTATACCATCCCCCAGGAGCCCCCTTTGGACCTGTGCACTATATGGAATACCCTCCAAACCCAGCCTATGCCAAGTTCAACTTGGAAAACATACTCCTTGCCAACCCTCTTGCAAGAACTAGAGAAACCAAAACAATAGGTTGAGAAGGAAAGTGGTACATTAGGCCGCCCAGATTATTCAAAGACAAGTGTCATGCCCTGCCCAAAGGGCAGCTTTGAATTGATTTTTGAAAACAGTTCAAATTCAAATTTTGATTAGATAATTATTATTAAGTTAAATCAAAAACTTACCTAGTATTTTTTTGCTCACTTCTGGTCTGTTTTTGTTTTTGATTTTGGTTTCCCTCCTGCGTGAGCGCAGTCTATTTATTTGCCTTATAATTCCTATTTTCAAATAGGTTTCTTTTTATTTTATATCATTTTGCTTACGCAACTGCTGTCTTTATCTCCTGCATCATGCAGATCTTTGGCTTTCTGTTGTTAGCAGTTTTTCCCCATCACCATGTTCTCTCCTTTGTCTATCAAACCCAGCTGCCAAGAAACTCTCTTCTTTTTCAATGATAATCTTCCCCAGTGCTTGTTTTTTTATGCTATAAATAAAGACACCAGAAAAGTAAGCTTTTAAGCTGAAATTCTAAGTGATTTTCCCCAATCACTGTTCACAGGTTTTTTTACTTCAATTTTTATATTTTCATTCTCAAATTCTAACTTTGAAATTTGCTTAGGTTATCATCTTAAAATTTAAAGAAGCTTAGGTTTAGATTAGATACCTTGTTAGTTCTTAATTCGCCTCCCTGGCTTAAACAGCTAGCATAAGTAGAATGGAGATAGTTATACAGCAAGCATTTAGCTTGTTGTCACCATTTTTTACTTTAGGAATAATTTGACTAGTTCTATGTTGAGATATTCCCACAGGGAATATCCTGACGTAGATATACCTTTGGTTACAAATAAATCCTTATTTAACACTTTATTTTATATAGTTTGTTTAGGATTAGTTAACTCTATGACACCTTTTGTGTCTAATCATAAGTTTTTGGCAGGTCTTTTGAAGGTAATTCTACAGAATGTGCCTACTTTTTTATATCTTTTAAACTTAAATCTGAACACTTTATTTGGTATAGTTTATAATCTTGCGCCTTATTGGGCAAGACCTTACATTATTTCAGCTTCAAACAGGATTAACACAGGTAGTTCTTTTTATATCTCTTCTATTGTCATTTTAGCTATAGTCTTTTCTATAATTTTTGCTTCCTTAATCTCTCTTTGTGTATTTCTTTTTGGATGGATTTACAACAAGGTTTTCCGCAAGAAAAAACCTACCCCTTCAGTTTCACACACCACGCAAACGGTTGTACTCAACACCCTGTCCTCTCCTACCCATAGCTCTCCTCCTTCCAGTATATTCAACATCTTGGCCTACTCTCAAGCGCACTTCACGGCTTTAATCAAGGACTTCCCCACCAACGCGCATAAGGTCCTGTCCCTTGCTGAGAAGCTCACTGGCCACTACCACTACTGGTTCAGTTCTCATTCTGTTAGAAACCCAGAGATTCTCCAAGATTATGATCAATTTGTTTCCTCTCTCCTGTCCTTCTCTGGTGAAGACAATGACTCTGCTGCCCCATCTTCTTCCCACTTCTCAGGCCTGGTACAAGGTTCACTTCCTCTTAGAGAATACAATTGGAAGTTTTGCTCACTTCAGTCTAGACTACAGGCTTCTGATGCAGAGGCTTGCAGTTTCTATAAGATAGGACTCAATCCATCTCTTCAAGATTTCCTAGTTCACCACAAGCTACCAGACAAACTAGACTCCTTAATTAAAGAAGTTGTAAAGTGGAACCATAAGTTCCTCCTCATATCTAGTTTTGCATCTAAGCTCTCTCCAAATGCTGAGACCTTCTCCTCAAAAACAACAACGCTTTCTGCACCTCCACCTGGCACAGAGCCTAGACCTGGAGGAGATTTCTGTCTTACCTCAGAGGAGATCCTTAGAAGAAGAACAAACAATCTTTGTTCCTACTGTGGATCTAAGGACCACCTTTTGGCTCTCTGTCCCCTTTCCAAGCAATCAAATCCTGTTACTTCTGCCACAAGCCTGAACTCCCTCATTTCAAAAGATTCTCCTATTTCCCTGACTGTTCTTGTAACTGTACATGGACCCCTTGGCAAGGTCAAGGTTTTGGCCTTGCTTGATACTGGTGCTGATGTAAACTTCATTAAGAAGGACCTGGAAGACGCTCTTGGACTCCCTCTTTATGGATCACTGGATGTCAAAGTTGGAAACAGTACTTACACTGACGCCTCCTGCATCACTCAGCCAGTTACTTTCAACTTTGAGGGCTCTCCATTCTGTGTAAAGTGTAATTCCACTCCCAATCTCTCTTACTCCTTTATACTTGGTTTCCCTTGGCTCAAGGAGTGCTTTCTCAATTTTGACCACATTAACAACAAAGTCACTTTCACTTGCAACAATGCACCTTGTTCTGCACCCCTCAACACTGATTTGTCTCTCTTCACCCGCTTTCTTTCAATTGACCCTGCTTGCTGTTTCCCATAATTAGTCAAAAATTTGTACCAATTCTGACGGAATCCCTCTATGCTATTCTGATTTCAAGGATTGTTTCAGTGAGAGTGAATGCCATTCACTTCCTCTCCACCGCTCTTATAACATCCAGATCAACCTTAAACCTGGTACCATTCCTCCTTGGGGAAGACTGATCCCCCTATCTGACTCCAACAACTCTTTGCTAAAGTCATACATCAACAAAAAACTTGCAAAGGGATTTATTTCTCATTCTACCTCACCCTGCTTGTCTCCCATCTTCTTTGTGGGTAAATCCAATGGCTCAAAGCATCCCTGTGTGGATTATTGTGCCCTAAAAAAGATTAATATCAAGGACATATGTCCTACCCCCTCTGCCAAAGCTCTCACCAACTGTTTAGCTAAAAGTAACATCTATACCAAAATAGATTGCTGCAGTGCTTTCAATCAGGTCCAGGTTGCCTCAGGACACAAATGGAAAACAGCTTTCTGTACATCCTTTGGACTATACAAGTATAATGTAATGCCTTTTGGCTTATGTAATACCCCCTCCACCTTCCAGGCCCTCATGAATGAGGCACTCATTTCATTCCTCAATGAGTTTGTTGTGGTCTATTTAGACAATATCCTTGTATACTCCTCTTCTCTTGTCACTCACGTTACTCAGGTCCTGCAGAGACTTTGGGACTACAACCTATTTGCCAAGTCATAAAAGTGTTCATTCTTCTGTTCCAAGGTGGACTTACTTGGCTACGTGGTCACTCAGAGAGGTTTTGCTATCTCTCCTAGCAAGGTGGATGCTATACAGAACTGGCCTGTTCCCAAGACTTGCTCTGAACTTTGTGGTTTCCTTGGATTGGCAAACTATTGCTGTAAGTTTGTAGAAAGTTTTTCTTCTTTAGTTCTGCCTCTCACTACCCTCACTTCTCCTTCTGTTCCTTTTTTCTGGACACCTGAGGCCCAGCTTGTGTTTGATGCTACCAAAGCTGTCTTTGTCTCCACTCCTGTTCTCCTGATGCCTGATCCTTCCAAACTCTTCTCGGTTGAGACTGATGCCAGCAACTATGCTGTTGGCGGCGTGCTCATTCAGCTTGGGGGATGGGATGCAACATCCTGTTGCATACTTCTCCCAGAAGCATCTTCCTGCCAAGCATAATTATCCTGTACACAACAAGGATCGTCTTGCCATAATCAAAACACTTAAACATTGGCGTCACTATCTTGAGGGACTTGACAAGCCTTTCCTCATTTACACGGACCATAAGAACTTGCTTTACTTCACCGAGTTGTGTTGCATCTCCCAGAGACACGCTAGATGGGTACTGGAGCTTTCAAAAAAAATCTTCAAGCTTGTATACAATAAGGATATACTCAATACCCTACCTGACGCACTTAGTTGTCACCCTTTACTGTCCAAAGTTGATAAAGACTAAAATCTCTCAACACCAGGATGGTCCTTCTGCCTGAGAGCTTTCTGGAGCTTAATGTTATCAGTACCACAACTCCCAACATACTGAAGCAAACCCACAAGTCCCAGCTGTCCGACAAGGTCTTGTCTCAGATTATCAATGCTCTTACAAAAAATGATACAGTTTCAAATCCTCCCTTCTCTCTGCTTGATGGTGTGTTATACTTCAACAATCTTCTGGTAGTCTCTTCACCAGACCTCCAACAGCAACTAACCATTACCTTCCACAATTTCTTAGCTGCAGGTCATTCTGGCTATAAGAAGACTCTGGCTAAACTCTGCAATCACTTCTGGTGGCCAAAAATGTCTTCTTTTGTTAAGTCTTATGCAAGCAGCTGTCTTGTTTGCCAAAGAAGCAAACACTCCACCCAGAAACCTGTGGGTCTGCTATGTCCCCTACCTATTCCTGAGGGTTCTTGGCAGTCAGTCTCATTGGATTATATTGTCCAACTTCCCCAGTCCGAGAGTTTTGACACTATACTAGTCATTGTGGATAGATTCTCTAAGCAGGCCATTTTTGCTCCTTGTAATTTGAACATTACAGCACAGCAGACTGCTTCCCTGTTTGTTAAACACTTCTTTGTACACCATGGTACCCCTAGAGACATTGTGTCTGACCGCAGACCCCAGTTCATTTCTCTTTTATAGAAGGAATTCATGACACAGCTAGGTGAATCTCTCCGTCAGCACTTCCTACCACCCAAATCAGATGGCCAAATTGAGTGTACCAATCAGACATTGTAATGTTTTCTCTGCTGCTTCTCCAATGAACAACAGAGTAATTGGGCCTCTCACCTTCCCTTGGCTCAATACTCCTACAATGCCACTCCTCACTCATCTATTCAGATGTCTCCTTTTATGGAAAACTTGGGGTATACTCCTGCCTTTATTCCTTCCATCAGATTGTCCGTATGTTCCCCATCAGCAAAAGAGTTCCTTATTCAACTGCAACTTATTCAGGATTCCCTTGAGAATAATCTTTCTAAGGCCATAAAGGTCTACAAGGTCCACACTGACAAACACCGTCATGAGGAGAAGACTATCCAGGTCAACAACTTGGTATACCTAAATACCAAAAACCTTCCTATCAAATGGCCTTCCCATAAACTTGGCCCTCTATTCATAGGTCCTTTTGTTGTAGCCAAAAGAGTTGGGAAGATAGCATACTATATTCAACTTCCTCCAGGGTATTGCATCCATGATGTCTTCCACACTTCCCTCCTCAAGCTTCAGGAGATTTCTCCACCTCTTCATAAGAAGAGTTTTATACCTTCTGCACACCTGGTTGAAGGAACTCCTGAGTATGAGGTAGACTCTATAATCAACCATTGCTACCATTATGGGAAGTTAAAGTACCTAGCTCTTTGGAAAGGATAACCCATAGAAGAAAGTTTGTGGGAGCCATTGTCCAACCTTACAAACTGCGCTGACCTTTTGGGCTCCTATATCCAAGCTCACCTTGAACTTGGATCTGGAGGGGTTAATGTCATGCCCTGCCCAAAGGGCAGGCTTTGAATTGATTTTCAAAAACTAGTTTGATTTCAAATTTTGACTAGATAATTATTAGTAAGATAAATCAAAAACTTACCTAGTAGTTTTTGCTTGCTTCTGGTCTGCTTTTGTTTTTGCTTTCAGGTTTTGCTTTTGCTTTCCCTCCTGCATGAGCGCGGGCTATTTATTTGCCTTATAATTCCTATTTTTAAATAAGTTTCTTTTTATTTTATATCATTTTGCTTACGCAACTGCTTTCTTGGTCTCCTGCATCATGCAGATCTTTGGATTGCTATTGCTAGCAGTTTTTCCCCACCATCATGTTCTCTCATTTGTCTATCAAACCCAGCTGCCAAGAAACTCTCTCCTTTTTCAATGAGAATCTTCCCCAGTGCTTGGTTTTTTATGCTATAAATAAAGACACCAGAAAAGTAAGCTTTTAAGCTGAAATTCTAAGTGGTTTTCCCCAATTACTGTTCACAGGTTTTTTTACTTGAATTCTTATATTTTCATTTGCAAATTCTAACTTCAAAATTTGCTTAGGTTGTCATCTTAAAATTTAAAGAAGCTTAGGTTTAGATTAGATACCGTGTTAGTTCTTAATTTGCCTTCCTGGCTTAAACAGCTAGCATAAGTAGAATGGAGATAGTTAGACAGCAAGCATTTAGCTTGTTGTCACCATTTTTTACTTTAGGGATAATTTTACTAGTTTTATGTTGAGATATTCCCACAAGGAATTTCCTGACGTAGATATACCTTTGGTTACAAACAAATCCTTATTTAACACTTTATTTTATATAGTTTTTTTAGGATTAGTTAACTCTATGACACCTTTTGTGTCTAATCATAAGTTTTTAGCAGGTCTTTTGAAGGTACTTCTACAGACTGTGCCTACTTTTTTATATCTTTTAAACTTAAATCCAAACACTTTACATGGTATAGTTTATAATCTTGCGCCTTATTAGGCAAGACCTTACAACAAGTACAATTACCTACCTGCCTACTTTTTCCCCATGACTCTGCCCTTAACCCTGCAACCCTACTGCCCAATGGAACCCCCCACTGTCACAGAGACCATGTCCAATCAACTGTTTGGAGTGCTCTACATTACTTTGACGGGAATGTTAGAGACTATGGTGCCCAACTCAGGGCCCTTGTATTTTCTTGGGCAATATATATCTTATATTATCAGGTTAGCACCCATCCTATGGTGGGCATTACCCACTAGCCCAGCCTTACTCTGTCCCAAGTCAACCAATGCCTCTAACTATACCTGACTTCCTGACACTCTCTGATGCTGCCAGTTGGGATATGTTCCTTCCTGCTGCTCTCTTTGCTTATCAACTCAGCAGGCACCAAGTGACTGGCCAATCTTCTTTTGACATGCTGTATGGGCGTGTAGTCACAACCCCCTCAATATTAAGACTCCCTTTCTTTTGAAGAAGACGTGTCTGCCAATCCTGAAACCCATGTCAAGGACTTGACTAATTGTATCATTGACATTCAGGCAACGGCATACTCAACTAACTATAAGGTCAAGGCTTTAGAGCTCTTGCCTTTCAATGCTTCTAGAGCCCCCTCTCTGAGTACCAAGTAGGTGACCTGGTCCTTTACTATCAGAACTGTACTGGAGGCAGAGCCTATAAGCTAGACTCTATCTGGGTTGGACCTTGTGAAGTCACCTTCAAGAAGGGTGTTGAGTATACTGTGAAGCTGTTATCATCTGGCTGTTCCTTTATCTGAGTTCAATCCAAATTCCTCCGCAAATATCAACTCCCGGTGTCCAATCTTGAGGGGGGAGATGTTCAAAATTGCGCCATTAATGCTATTTTGAAAATGGCCTTCAAATAGTGATATGCGCAAAGATTTGGTTGGTTTTGCTTTCAATTTTGGATATTCCTTTCCTTCCATAAATGGGTTGACATCAATGTCCACTCATTCTGGATTGCCATACCAGCTCTTGGCTGATCTTGATATGATTTCATCCCAATGTGACCCCTTTTGCCACTCTGTCTACCTAATGAGTGATCATCAACCCTTGTCTATTATTTAAATAGAATCATTTCTCCTAATAAAGACAAGTTTATCCACATTTGTGTTGGCTTTAATATTCTTCAAGCTTTTTCTTTTCCTTTTTTCAAAAAGAAATTCCTCATCTTGTATTCCAGGAATTAAGGTATGTGCCCTCAATTTTTCCCTGAAGGCTAACCCAAGGCTAGCTTCAACCCTCAAATCTTTTATTATAAAGATTTTCTGTTGTGTCCTCCTGGATGTTGTCCCCAGGAGCCAAACACAACACTGAGCATTATATTAATGTTCAAAAAAATTATATATTAATACTTAAATAATACTGTCAGAACTTTTGGTTCTGCCATCAGATCTGGTGGTCCAAGTATCAATTACTTTATTAAGTAAATGAGATATTTTGGCCATTGTGTAGAATGTGTTGCTTGTATGATGTCAAGTGTTATATGTGACGTCTGTGGATTCATTGGCAGGACAACAACTAACAATGTCCAAGGGAGGCAACTTCCAAGTGGCTCTCTATCTGGCAGCTTACTAAGGTCTTTGAGTGCTGACTAGGGTCTTTGAACTCAGATTTCTCTTCTACTGTGAAAACGTTCTGCAGTAGGATCTTTTTAAATTTTTCTGCTTTCCATTAGTCTAATGGAAGGGCTTTTATAGAGCTTGCGCTCTCTTCCCAGCATAATTTCATCTGTTGCTTCTAACTCTTGCTTGGCCAGTCTTTCCATCCCAAGACTGCCAACATCAACCCCCAGAGTCAGGCATTCATGCAATGACATGGAATTTAATATCATAGTACCCTGCACTGGGTACTATTTACTTCATAGCCATGCATAATCTATTGGTGTGCCAGCAGTGGTGGTGCCAATTAATGGCTCTATTTATAGTGCATTATTAATCAGGTCACCTAGCAACCTTTCACAGCAGGAATTTGCAGTGGCCCTGGCAGGCTGTCAGCGCAGACTGATCCTAATCCTTGTTATTCTTGGGGAATCTATCATCTTCTTAGTGCCTTGTTATTGAACTTATTTTGCTGCTAATCTGGCAGTTTGCTAGAGCATTCTAGAATAACTCTGGCCAATCAGGATTTGATCATAATTGAAGGTCTAGGATGCTCCTGGTTAGCCTTGCATCAATTGGCCTGAATCTACTTTATGAAAGCTTCTTAGATCAATTAGGTTTGACAGTAATATATCAGAAGCTTCTATAATTGATGAATTGGCCGGCCACTAAGATTTTCTAAGGTAGAGCAAAGTCAATATAAATTTCTGACAAATACCAGCGCAGTTAAAAGACTTTAAAATGCTTAAGCTGGTGGCTTGGCTTAACCTAATACAGTAGTTTAAAAGCTATGGAAACAACCAAAAACACCTCAGATTTAAACAAAATGATTTCAGACTTAAACAAAATCCAACTCTCAGGTTAAAATATACACTCTGTTAACAGGGTTTATTGGCGTTAATGGGAAAAATGAGTCAATACAGCAACAAAGGGCTCACACACAAAGTGAAACCATTAAAAATACAATCTGAAATACATTGATTCACAAAAAAATGGTGTGAGTTGACTTTCAATGTACATATGTTTACTATGTGAATTGGTGACAAAATACACCCAAGCAAAGTGGTCAAAACTCAAACCAAAAATAAAACACAATAGCAACTCACTACGTAAACAAAATCACTCACGCAATGTGTGCAATGGATTGTAATTATGAATGATACCAAGATATCTAAAATAAGACACAAGATCTGAAACATAAATTTAAAAAAATTGTGTTGGGTGTTTGAATTTGGGAGTAAAATCTAGGAAAATGGGTGGATTTTTTTTGAGTATTCTAAAATGGGCATTGTAAACCAAAAACAACTAATTAAGAAATAAAAAATCTATAAAATTGGGATATTGGGTGGGAAACCCTTTAATTAAATATCCATATTCAGATAAAAGCAAAAATTAAAATTAGGGAGTAACTTAATTGAAATTTATTTAATATTTTATTAAATTTTAAAATGGAAGGAACACAACAACAGAGTACCAATACACCCATTGTGCGCTGCAGTTGCAGTCACCCCTGCGGGTCAAAGAATAGAGTTAGTGCAACCCAAGTGCCTCCTCAAGGGGGAGACGGGAGAGGAGAGTTTCATAGTGACGCTGCACTGACACAGCTGGTTCAAGGAGCAAAAGCTGCTAGGGTGCAGAGCATAAATCCTTGGGTCCCAAAGCTGACCTGGAAGCCAACCAAGGTCACCACTACAAAGAAAGTTAGAAACAAGGAGGTAGAACTTACTTTGTATGTGTTTGACGTTGTGTACTGGCAAGAGTTGGTCCCGTCAGCCATGCTGGAGAAGGTGAAGCCTGTACTTGATACTAGCTACAAGCCCTACGTCAGTGATGGCAATCAGGAGGATGACAAGGAGCCCGAGTTCTATCAAACCAATGAGGGACAGCTGGTGTTAAAAAAGGTTGCAGCCTTCTATACCAAGGCACCTATGCCCTGTGTTGTGCCCAATGCCAACAAGTCAATCCCAAATGCTAAAAAGCCCGCCCAGAAGTGCATCCCTGACATCAAACACATCATCCTGCTTAAGCTAATACGGGAATTAGGTGATTACAAGGCAGCCATGGCTCTTGTTGGGGTGGATCCCAAGTACACCTCAAAGACCTTCAACAAGTTCATCAATACTGGCCAAGTCCTTGTCGTGGAAAAATCCTTGTGTGTTTCTACCATGCTCACCAAGGAGCACAAATGGGCAATCTGCCAGTGGATCAGCCAGGACTACCATCTTGAACTGGCAAATATACAGGCCATGGTCAAACCTACTTTTGGGATTGAGGCCTCAATTTCTTTCTATTATCATTTGGTCAAGGGAATGTGCTTTTCCTGGAAAAAGCTCAGGGTATCCCCCTACAACAGAAACAGCCCAGCCAATATTGACGTCTGGAAAAACTACACAGATGCGTACACTGCCCTCAAAGCCAAGGGGACAGTAAAATTTTATTATATTGACAAATCAGCATTTGCCTTGTCAATGTGCAATGGGTATGACTATGTCCTCAAAGGCTCCAATGACGGGATGGCTCAACATGCTTCAGTTTGCGCCACAGCCTACTTGATGGTGGCTCTCCTTGGTCCAAAGGGGGTCAAGCTCTACCAAAGGATATTGGGTTCACATAACAGCAGGACCTGCCTATCATTTCTCCAATTGATTCAGGAGCACCTGAGGCGCACAAGCCCTGGCTTCACCAATGTCATTGTGTTGGACAATGTTGGTCTCCACAAAGTGGCTGATATTCCCGAGGAATTCCCAATTATTGAAACCAGCATTGCTGTGGGCCCCCAGCAATTGGCCACAAAAATTTACTCCTTCTCTTTGTCCCAGTCTATTTGCCCTTCCTAAATCCCATCAAGGAAGACTTTGGGTGGCTCAAGCAAGTTGTCAAGCAAGGAACTCCAACTGGGACCAAGGACCTCTTTAATTTGCTGCAGGCCGGGATCCACATCCTCCCAGCTGAGATCATGGCCTAATTCTATGGCCACGCTGATTTGTTCATCCCTGCATGCCTAGCCAAACAGCTAATCAATTAAAGGCTTAGTGTGTCCAATTTTTTTATATTCTCTTATTTACTATTCAAGATTTATTAATTATCATTTTATATTTAGATGTTTCCACGCCCACAATCACATTCAGAATATCCATCAATAGATGTAAGTAATTTATTTATTTTATTATTTATTATTTCATTATGCCATCTGAGGTAATCCCAAACGCTCAATACTGGATTACGCAAAAATATTTAAATCACTTTGGTCAAATAAATATAAAAATCAAATTGAAAAAAATTAAACGTAAAATATACAAGTTAGAATTTATTTTATTAACATATAATTTTATGCTTTTATGAAAACTGTTTCTGCAATATATTTTGCAAAACTTGTTTGCTGAAATAAAAATTATAAAAATTTATTATAATTAGAATACTATAAATTGTAATAAAATTTATTAGAATCATATTTTTATTGTGTGCACCTGTAGTGGGTTCTTCAGTATGTACCCACCCCGCAATGGAGGTGGCGCACAACCTCCACCGCCACACCATGAACAGTGGATACACCCTTATTGAAATACTCCCTCCTGCTAGTGAAAGGCAGTAGGGTCAGGTGGGAGTGAAGCAGCAGCTTTTCAGGCGGGGCTACAAACCCGTATATCCCAGCCAGGACCAGGGTGTCTTGGATTACATGATCCACTAAGTTGTATCCAGGGGGAACTTCTTCCCGTCAAGTGCAAGCTGGGCCTTGTTGATTCCCAGAAGGACCCCGTCCAGGTCCTCTACAGACGCACCCATCCTGGAGTAGAATAGGAACCCCAGTAAGCAACCAGATGAAGCCTTTGCTCTGAAAAGGCTTCTGTGAACTCACACAGTTTGTTATAGACCACACTGATCTTCTTGTTGTGCCTGGTCTTTGCAAAGGCCAGCTCCATGGCTGCAGGGAGCCCCGTCTTGTTGGCACTCCAGGCTAACCCAAAGTTGGCAAGGAGGACTTTTGTCTTCTTGACGGCTGCTGCATCTGCAACAGCCAATTTGCCCACCGCGTGCCCAAAGTTCTCCATTAGGTAAGAGATGGTATGCTTCAAGGGGTAGCAGAAGCAAGCAGCCACATGAGCCCGGCCCATCTCTGGTATATTATTGAATGGGAGCGTCTCCAGGACGTCCCAAACAAGCTCAATGGAGTTTACACAGTAAACTCTACTGAGGGATACTAGGTCCAGGAAGACCAGTTAGGCATCCTTGTAGGCAGTAACTGCCCACTCAGATGCCCCCTTGGCATGTGTAAGTTCTGCCAACGCCTCCTGCGACATTGGAAAGGACCCGTGGATACGGTCCTCCAGCTCCTGCACAACAGGGGGGACAGATACAATTGCTTTGCCACATGAGTGGCATAATTTGCATGAAAGGTGGCCGGGACAAAGGGGATCAGGACTTGGCGGAGTTTGATGTCTACATTTTCTAAGAAAAAAGGTAAGTTTTTTGAAAATTTATTAATTTTGTTTTTTAGGCTACCTTCTTGTGTTTCTTCCTTGCCCGCATCCTTGGCCGGCTTGGCCATTCTTGGAGCAATCAATTGTGCAGGCAATTTGGTATTCTCTGCCTTGGCACACTTGGCGGGTTTGAGATGTTCATACATATCCGGGTCATCAACCCAGACAGATGGCACAGAAAGATTGTATGCCTTAAATTGCAGGCCCTTGACCACAGATTTTTGAATATTTAGTAAGCGCTTGATTGTCTTCTCTGGGGTATCAGGCATTTTGGTCATAAGGGTCTTTGCAGACACCTTGTCAATTTTGTCCCCAGTGAGGACAGCAGACTTCACTTTGGCTTTGACCTTGCGGTCAATATCCTTTATTTTGGCAATCGCCAAGTAGAGATCCTTCAGAAGCTTCTCCAATTCTCTCATTGATTTTTTACTAACCTTTCCATATGTTTTTATAGCTTTTGCCCCAATAAATTCTGTATTATTTTGATACTGTTGCCTCTTTGTTTATTCCTTCTTGTTTTTCCATCTACTACATTATCCCATCTTTTTACCCATTTTGTATATGTTTTACGCTCATCTCAATATGTGTTGTTTGCTTTGTGTTGGCATTGTTTCCTTGATTATCATATTATTTTTGGTGCTTGACATAGCCCCTTGTGAAAATATCAACAACAATTTGGTGATCAGCTAAATTTGAATTAGAAAATTATAGTGTTAACTGTTTTTAGATAAAGTTGTTACTTATCCAAATTCAAAACCTTAATGATAAACTTTGAGCCAATCAGGAGCCAAGTGATAAAGTGATTGTTGAGACATAAAGGGTCATTCAATAATTCTTTCATGCATGTGCGCTAATTAATATGATTGGCTGGATGTTTTGCCATTGTACACCATTGCCGCTGTGGCAAGTTGTTGATGGACTAGTGCCCAATCAGCTGCTGGGTTAGCACTAGTCCACCAACAACTTGTCACAGTGGCAATGTTGTACAAAAGCAAAACATCCAGCCAATCATATTAATTAGCGCACATGCATGAAAGAATTATTGAACGACCCTTTATGTCTCAACAATCACTTTATCACTTGGCTCCTGATTGGCTTAAAGTTTATCATTAAGGTTTTGAATTTGGATAAGTAACAACTTTATCTAAAAACAGTTAACACTATAATTTTCTAATTCAAATTTAGCTGATCACCAAATTGTTGTTAATATTTTCACAAGAGGCTATGTTTAAGTGCTAAAAATAACCATTTTCTGGATCTAGATACACAACATAGTAAATATATGATTTATAGAAATAAGCTGAACATAAAGAATTTAGCCAACTATAAACAAAGAGAACATGAACAATTAAAATTTAAAAAAAGATAATATAAATAGAAAATGTTTGGTGACAGGGGTTTATTGGGGCGGGGGAGAGTGATGCCTAGGAGGCAGAATAACGCAGGAAGGAAGACGTAGAGGCGGTGCTGGCCTGGGGGGTCTGGGATTGGGTGGGTTGGGCTTGCAGGTTAGGGGTGTTAATGGCGGGGGTGGAGGCAGGAGAATTTCGCGTGATGGCTGCCATATAATGCTTGTCGTATTTCTCATCAGTCATTGGCTGGATGGGCTGGTAAGTGGCAGTGGCCTGAGGTGAAAGGCGCTTATCCTTATGTGATTGGTTGCCCATGTTCACATGGAAAATCATTTGCGCAAACAAGTCAGCCACCATCTGGTGGCCAAAGAGAAAATTGTGGTCAAGGACCCCAAGATAGAGGTTGTTGAAAGCCTAAGGGTGGCGCTCCCGTAATGTGGATCCAATGTTGAAGAAGACAAAATCAGCCAGATGGACGTCTGCATGGCTGGCAGGATAGACTGAGGCCTGATGCCTGCGTCCCTGGATGGCCTCGAGGGCGGTGGAGCTACCCTTCATCTGGTGGCTCAAGAAAACCCAGTACTTGGAATTTGAGCCATCTCAGGAGTTAAGTAATCCACCAAGGATGTGGCTGTATGAGTAGCCATTGATGAAATCTGGGTTTGTCCAATAGTAGACAAAACCCTTGGCTGAAACAGCCAGAAATGCACTAATGAACGTCCATTTCTTGACCTTTTTCCTTCTATTCTTGGCGGCTTTTCCTTGCTTGCCAAAATCATCAAAAGCTATTGATAGCTTGTAATAGGAGATGAACATGATATCATTAGTTAGACTAGTCAGGCATCAGACCAGGGTTGATTTGATGGCGGTGTCATACGGGGAATCCTCATCACCATCCCATTGGTTGCCGGCAAAATTGGTAAGAACCCGTATGGAATCCACCTTCCCATACATCCAGAGCTGCACCATGCACTTGGAGACCCATATGTTATGGTGCGCAAGCTGCTTCTGGACCTAGGTCAAGGGAAGCTTGGGATCCCACTGGAGAAGGTCAAGCATGATTGGGTATGCCTCAGATATTTATGACTCAAGGGCCTTCTTGGGCTTCTTGGCTGTCCCAATCAGATTCCCCCTGTTCATCAGGTTGTTGAATTCCCGCATGACTGTAGCTTGGGTAAATTGCAACTGGGCGGCAATCTGTTCCCAGGACAGACCCTGTAGATTCAGTGCCACCATTTTCTGAAGAATTTGGGCAGTGATGATTTGTCGCTTGGGGCGCTGGGCCGGGGAAGCTGAAGCCTGATTGGCTATAGGGGGCAGGTTGGCTGGTGGCAGGAAGTTGTTCCAAATCAAGGTTGCCATCCTGATTGGTTAGTTGGTGGGCAGCTTGTGCGGGGGTGGGTACGGGAGCAGGGGCAGGGGCAGAGCTAGATACTAAGTGACTCTCAAACAAGTCAAAGCCATAGGAGTCGGTGGTCAGATACAGGTCAGCTTCCTCGTTACCTGCCTCAAAGGCTTGGGTGTAAACAGGTGCTTCCACGTTCTGAGTCTCGCCTCCATTGAAGCTGGCTTGGCTGCTGCTGGCTTGGCTGCTGGCACCGTCAAAGATGTTGCTTGTAAAAACTATTGTAAAAAACCTAGGATAAAATCACTAAAAGTAGAAATTTTAAAATTTAATGATTTATTTTTATTGTAATCTTGAGTCCATATTTGGAGGGTTCTCAAAAACTTTTCATACAAATCTGGAGCCATGAAAATGGATAAAATGCCTCTGTTCCTAAATTGGATAGCTGTTGATTGGCTGTTAAACTGTTATTTTTCTATTTTAGGCTTCTCATACTACACATCTTGTGTGAGTTCATTTTGTTTTGTGCTTGTGTAATCTTGCTTCTAGATTGCTCAAGTTTTGTTTTGTTTTAGTTCTTCTGTCGGTGCCTCATATGGATCCTGATTGGATTATAATATATTCTGAAACAGCATCCATCCATTTCACTTGTTGCGTCAGTTCATTTTGTTTGTGGTTTGAACTAGACCGCTTGATGTTTGATATAATTTTGTATAATCGGCTAGTGAAATTTCATTTTTTGTTTGACAGTCCATTTATTAACTGAAATTTTATAAATTAATTGAATCCTGAATCTCGCGTGACTTGGATTTCGTTTAAATCTGAGGTATTTTTGGTTGTCGCCATAGCTTTTAAAACTACTGTAAATAATGACCCATATACTGGTCTATGAGGAGTTTTGATAAGTCCTTAAATGAGTCATGATAAAACTTTAAGATTCCAGAGAGAAAACGGTCTGGATCCATCTGTTAAAGCCAGCGATAAGATGGTCCAGAAACTAATCCGTTGGATCTGATTGAGCCAGCTTGGACTTAAAGCTTTTATGAGGTAATGTTTGTGAAGGTTAAAAGTTTGGCGATGCATCTTTCAGGAGAAAAGGCTTTCGAGAAGTGCAGAATCATGGATCGCGATGGGGAGATGGGAAACTTTTGATAAGATTTCGATCGAACTGAGTTGGGTCCCAAGCCGGCTTTAAGAAATTGGAAGTCCTTGTCACCGCAGTCCTTAATTTTGATACTTGGGCAGAAAGCAAGGCGATAGGACTCTGATCCCTTTAGCATATTGAAATAGATACATTGTCTGCATTGACATCCAATCACTGGAGTATAGAAAACGTTTGACTTGATCCAACTCTCAAAATGTTGCGTACTAAAATGCATTCCTCTTTGGGGCGAGGATTAAGCCTTCAAAACTTAAAACTCAATAGAGCTCTCAATCAAAATACCATCCGCAATTTTCAAGTTCTTTCCAAAAATACCTTAGTAGGGGTACAGTCTCGCCATAGGAAAACATTGGCTTTTGGCCAAGGCCTTCGGTACATTAGTGCTGAAGCTAAACCTTTGGCTCAAGAGGACTCTGAAGAGGTGTCAGCGGATGGAGTTTTACCTCTTTCTCGACTTCGTAATTTGGCCATTATTGGTGAGTTTATTTATTTTTAATCTATAATTAATCATTTGTAAAAATTAATGTAACTTTGTTACACAGTGCTCGAAAATTTGATTTATTACCAACATTTTCTTAATTAATTTCTTTTATCTAATTCATATTCAGTTTTTAAATATTTTAAATATGATCTCATTTTTTAAACATGCGTTTTTATTAGCTCATGTTGATCACGGCAAAACTACCCTTGTGGATTGTCTTCTCAAGCAGTCTGGAACTCTCAGCACACTCCAGGGTACTGGCGTGCGTGTGATGGATCACAACGATCTGGAGCGCGAACGTGGGATAACCATTCTATCCAAATGCACTAGTGTTATGCACAAGAATCATCGTATCAATATTGTAGATACCCCTGGCCATGCGGATTTTGGAGGCGAAGTTGAACGTATCTTATCTATGGTAGATGGTGTAGTACTAGTAGTCGATGCTACTGAGGGGCCCATGACCCAGACTAAGTTTGTTTTAGCCAAAGCTTTGCAACGCGGATTGCGGCCACTTGTAGTTCTTAACAAGGTCGATCGGCCTTCTGCTCGACCCGAAGAAGTAGACAGTGAGCTTCTTGATTTGTTTGCTCTACTAGGAGCCTCAGATGAACAAATGGATTATACTATCATGTATGCCTCAGCCAAAGAAGGATGGGCAATAAAAGATATGTCCGAATCCAACAAAGATGCTGGGATGCAGCCTCTTTTGGATATGATGCTGGATTATGTCCCAGCACCCAAAGCTGACCGTAGCCTACCCTTCCAGATGCTCGTGACTCAGCTGGACAGTAACCCCTTCTTGGGCAAATGCTACTTAGGGCGGATTCACTCAGGTCGCGTTAAAGTTGGAGATGGCCTTCGTTGCTTGACCGCCGAAGGAGCAGTGGCTGAAGAGGGCCGCGTAACCAAGATCTTCCTTCAAGCAGGTTTAGAAAAAGTGGTGGTGGAAGCCGCAGGTGCAGGTGATATCGTCAGTATTGCGGGGCTGTCCAAAGCTGGAGTCAACACCACCCTCTGTGCCCCAACTATTGAAGCACCCTTGCCAGCTCACAAAGTAGATCCACCCACAGTATCTATGATTTTCAATGTCAATACTTCGCCACTTGCTGGCACTGAGGGTAAAATGTTGACGTCTACTGTCATTGGTGATCGCTTATTCCGCGAAGCCGAAACCAACGTAGCACTCCAAATCACCGAGAGTGAATCAGGCGGCTTTGAAGTACGTGGGCGTGGTGAACTGCAACTGGGTGTTCTGATTGAGACTATGCGCAGAGAAGGCTTTGAGCTCAGCATTTCACCCCCTAAGGTTGTCTTCAAGCGTAGCGAAAACAAGAAGGATATTCTAGAGCCGATTGAAGAAGTTACAATCGACGTTGAACATGCCTACGCTGGAGTTTGTATCGAGAAACTTAGCAAGCGAAAAGGTGACTTGAAGAACTTTGGAGAGTTTGGTGAGAAGGCCCGTTTGATTTTACATGTGCCTACTCGTGGTCTTCTAGGATACTCCGCAGAATTCAAAAATGACACTCATGGCCAGGGAGTGCTGAACCATACTTTCCACAGCTATATGCCCTTCAAAGGACCCCTCGAGAGCACACGAAAGGGTGCCTTGCTATCTAGTGCCAAGGGTGAGGTCACCCACTACGCTGCCAGTTTGATGGAGCCGCGCGGCAAGTTATTTGTGGTGCCTGGCATGATGGTATATCCAGGCATGGTTGTGGGTGAGTACAACAAGGGAGACAGTGACCTCGAAGTCAATCCTGCAAGAACCAAGGCTGTAACCAACATGCGCAGTGTTATCAAGGATGAGACCGTGCGTCTTACTGCGGTTAAGCCCATGTCTCTTGAAGAAGTCATTGCCTACGTTGCACCTGATGAAATTATTGAAGTCACCCCCAAGTCAGTGCGCCTTCGCAAGAAGGAGCTTGACCACGCGCGCCGTCGCCAGAGTGCGCGCCAAGCAAACAATCCCATGTTTGATAGCGTAGCCGAGTAGATTATTTAAGCTTTTAGTACCACATCATCAGATTTTTGATTTTATAGACTTGAACTCTTGCAACAGGGTTTACCAACCTTCATTTCCAGTACTATATCATCAATAAACATGGTGATTTATACCAAACATCTGACTTTTAGCTACAGTAGTTTTCAAACCTGTTAAGATAAACATATATTATTCAGTTTAGAACCCATGAACTCAGTCTAAAAATGAAATCAAAGTGGATCCAAATCTATTGTAATTCTATATAAATTCCTTGATTTTTGATTTCGTTTTTAGACTGAGTTCATGCGTTCTAAACTGAATAATATACGTTTATCTCAACAGGTTTGAAAACTACTGTACTGCCGTAACTGTGCTGTGTTAGCAAGTTACAAGGGGAAAATATTCAGAAACTAGATTCTTATCTTTATTGGAAGATATCACTTATATAGTTGGGGTGAATCATTATAAAAGGAACATGATTGTGACAATCAGTCAATTGGATTGGACAGGGGAATGGTGTGATTCTTGTAATGAGTGAAGCGCCAAATTGAGCTGTCCACCAAGCTGGGATTGTCACTGGTTCTTGTTACTGGATTTAGTAATTCAAGTTGGCTTCCGCATTTGGCTACGGGCCATGGGGAAGTCAGTTTGGAGGTCGCAGAACCTCTTGTTGGAACATTGCCGGGGGATCAACCCTGCAGTTTTGACATCAATGGGATTCTTTGTACCTCATCTAAAACTTGGGAAAATTGCAGGGTAACAAGTTCAGTAAAAAGAAACCATATTTCATTAAAAGCCCAGCAGGATTATAACATGATTGTAGAATAATAGATCAAATCGTGAGCTAGCTACTAATATTCCAACCTGGTGTCTTATTGGTTAATATAGCACCTTTGGGCCAAGCGGTGAATGTTGAATGCTTCTGGGATTATAACAGGGCCATTTGAAGCCTCACATACTGGCATGGTTTATAATAGGGTCTCCCTTGTCAGAGAACTAACCCCTAAGCAGCTGGCTCATCATTCTCTGGGATTGGACAGAACTCAGGCCGGGCAGGTAGAGCCCACCATAGGATTAGGGCTGTGTTTGATTTGAGACAAGTGGCTCTTTTCTTAAAAGGAGCCACCATCTCAAATCCGGAAATGATTTTGAGGAAATCTTCTTTGAGAAGTTTTCTCGGAATTGTTTCCACACTTAAGCTTGGACAGATTTTTTTTAATTAAAATTTATAAATTTTTTACTGTTTATTTTTAAATTTTAAAAAATATAAATTCAACTTCCAAGTTTATCTCAAAAAAAATATTTTAAATATTTTAAATATTTAAAGAGAATTGGGCTTGTCTGGAAAACAGAAAGCCATCTGAGGCCTTCTTTTTTTAAATTTTGGGTTCCCCCAATGTAGGGGAAGCCAAAAGACGGGTCCAGGGAAAGGAGGATGGGATGATTAAGGCAAATGCCTTAATCATCCCTTTTGTGGCCAACACAGCCCTACATAGGATAGTGTCAGGATTGACAATTGTTCCTCCCTTGAAATCCAGGCCCGGGAGCCAGATTCAAACCCTGACCCTAGATTCCCTTGGGCCGCCGGCCCTATGGACCAAGGGGCTGCCTGCCCACGTTTTCCTGAAGTCAAGCCCCCACAAGCTGATATTAAAAATTCTGGGCCAAATGGTAAAGCAGGCCAAACCAAAGAAATCAGCGCACCAAATGGAGGACCAATCAAAGCGCCTGTCAAGATTTTGTTGTCTTGAGGAATTGTTTTTATTAAAGGACATTGTATTAGGAGTCTTGATAGGGGACTGTATGGCAACAGTCTGTAGCTACCAATAGGGTTTTGTGGTATAGCTACGGCTTGGCAGGATCATGTTAGCCGTAGGAGAAGATACACAGTTCTGCAAGTAGACAACAGCACGCTCTACTTGGATATTTCTGACTACTAGGCGTCGGCTAGTAGTAATACAATAGATAGAGATCTTTAATCTCTAATCCCAATGGTGAATATTCTGCTCAATCTCTAATCAGGAGAGTACTTTATATAGGGTGGATAAGCCCTCTTGCCAGATTGTGATCTGACACATCTAACTCTTACTAGTCAGTCTATCTGTTCCCCAGACTGCTAGTTTCAGCCCCCAGAGTTAGGCAGCCATGCTGGTCTGGCATGAGACTTCAATAGATTACCGGACCTCAGCTTATCTCATCAGCGTACTGGCGGCATCTTGTCTGCAGTTTATGCATGTGTGAGTTTGGTTACCCTGTCAACAGGGTTTTTGCATCATGCATTATTCTTCTAAACAACCTTCTATATTGATCATAGAATTTGAGGTGTCTCCAAATGCAAATGTTTGGTGTTAACCATTTTGCATTATTATTCTGGGGCAGTCTGTCTTATTGGCTGGATAATGTTCTGTGATTGTGGCCCAGAGTCATCAAGCCTGTTCACTCAGGCTCAATCAAATAGGAGGATCATTCTTGGATCAGGATCAATCTTCGGAGTAATAATCAATGTACTGATTACCCAAGGCCTAGAGCGGGATAAGCTGATGCTTCTTCAAGCTTGCCAGCTAAATGGCAATTGGCTGTCTAACCAACCAACCAACCAACCAAAGGGGAATAATGGTCAAGTCTGTTACATTATTCCGGAGGCTTGACAGTGCCTAATGGAGGAAGCAAAATCTCAGCTATTAGCTTCATGAGCTTGAAGTCTACACTAGCAGCCAATCAAGAGCCATCCCCAGAAGGAGGCATGGGCTTGCGGCCCAACCCCATGACCACAACACTAGAGCAAGATAATCATGTAACCAATTCAAGATTTTTGACCAATGAAAGAACTCTTGGCCCAAGTGCCATTTTGCCGCCTTTGAACCCAAGTACCCAGGTCTCCCGGGCCCATATTCCCAATGCCCTGATGAGCCCCACATGAAAAATATTAAGTTTGGAAGTGGGTGCTATATAGACCAAATGACCCTGCGCTCCAAACTTATTGCCATTTTTGAATAAAGGTTATACTTTTTTTGGCTTACACAGCTACTGCCTTATTTTGTATTTACCATCTACCAATTCAGTACAAGATCTCCTGGCCCTCCTTCCCCTCTGCCTGCAGTTTTCTGCCCTCGAGGTGTACCCTTTGGCCCCGTCCACTTCACAGAATACCCTTTAAACCCCAAATACAAAGACTATTCCCCGGAAAAGATAATTGAACTCAATCCTTTGGCCTGCATACAAACAGCAATTAGATACAACTGTCAAGGCCTGTGGATATTCTCAACACCCAAATTGTTTAGAGGAAAATTCAACTACCTTCCTGCTTACAATATCTGTATGGAACTGCCTGTATTTCCCAATCCTATGCCCGCTTCCTCACCCAATCTCCCAACTGACCACACTGGCAAGCTACTCAGGATTGTGTACATCACCCTCACAGGGGTGATTGACACTATAATCCCGGCTGCCGGCACATGGTCTTGGGTGGGAAAGTCCGTCTCCTACCTTTTTAAGTTAGCTCCTCTCTTGTGGTGGGCTTTGCCCTCTAAAACACTGGCCCAAGTTACCCCTGAAAACAACAGACCGGCTGCCTGAGACTGGATCCCTGACATTATGGCAATCTTTTTTAAACCTGATACCCTGAGCCCCAAGATGTTGTTATTTCTTGGGGCGTCTTGTATGCTTTTGTTATTGATAATCACTTATTACACCTATAAGATGACCATGAACCTGATCTCTTCTATGTGGAAGAATGCAAACCCAAATGACCCAAAGAGAACCAAAGCTGCCGCCACTGATACCAACAAGACTCCCTCCTCCCAAGTGAAAAATGTAATTGTAAACCAATCCCTCACAAAGGTTGAGATGCCCCAGATGGGAAAGCTTACACTTGAGGGAGCCTGACGTGCCATGCCAGTCCTCTGCCTGCACTTCTAAACCAACACCCCCTCCTACACCAGCAAAACCAAGACAGTACTTGGGGTTGCTTCCATGCTCTCAGGAGATGCTTTAGACTGGTTCCACAAGGCCACAACAGAAGATGTAGAATTCTGCTTGGACTACGCCAAGTTTGAGGCTGAGTTAATGTCTACTGAGGAGGATTGCAACACTAGATACTATGCCCTGAACTCCCTGCTAGAAATCCAACAAGGCTCCTGACCCATCCAAGCATATATTGACAAATTCCTCAAACTGAAAACCCGCACCCAACTTGAGGATGAATTGGCAGCCATCATATTCCAAAGAGGGGTGAACCCAGTCATGAAGGACCTGCTGAAACACCACCCTCCCACTATTGGCTTGGAAGAACTGGTTTCCCTGTGCAAAGGCCTCAGAATGAATCAAGAAAGTGTCAGTACAACCCAGCACTTCAGACACAAACCCTCACACCTGTCACAAGTGACAAACTCCTGTTGACCATGCTCATAGGAAAACCTCAACTACAGGATTGAACCCTGGTAACCTGCAGGCCGCCAGCCTGCAGGACCAGCCGCCCTGCTGCCCGCAGATTTTTGGGCTCAAACCAGAGCAGGATTTGACTTTGGGGAATCCCCTAAAGCTTGATGAACCAAAATCACCTACATCGACACTCCCCACGCTAAAGGTTCCTGTTAACCCAACCCATCAGCAGGCAGGCAGGCCAAGCCATAAATCCCAAAATAACTTGAGCTACCACAGAAGGGAAAACAAAGAAACTTTCTATAGAACACAGGCTGCCCAGAAATGACTAACCCTACAACCTGACAAGGAAATTTGAGTATTCTCAGTTTAAACCAGCCAATGAATTAACTCCTGCAAAGGATGCCACCAAGGACTGGAAAACCTGGTATACAGTATCACCTGGGCCAAAGAAATTTGTAAAAGTTTACCCATGGCAGATGGGCATACTTATACCCTGGACCGCCAGCAAGCTGCTCATTGCCACTCTTGCAATAAAGTGACATAAACCTTTGGTTCAACCAGGTTATTCCATATTTGATTTTAATTCTATTTCATTTGCAGTCTACCTCCTGCAGTTCTGTACCTTGCACCCACCAACCCCAAGAAACTGTGGACCAGCTGCCCAAATTCTTTCATCCATCAGGAGCTCCCTTTGGCCTGGTACATTTCACTTAATACCTACCCAACTCTGCGCATTTGGAGTTCACCCTAGAGGAAATCCTAATATACAACCCAGAGGCTAGAACTAGAGAGACAGAAACCGTTTACATAGAGGGTACCAAAATCACCATACCTCCTCTGCTATCCTGCAACAAGTACAAGTACCTGCCCACATATTTGGTTCCAATGACACCACCTCTCACCCCGCGTCCTGACTGCCCGCAAGAATCTATTGCAGCCAATGAATCCACTTCCAATCAGACATTTGGAGTGATGTATATCACTCTTACCAGCTTGATTGATTTGATGGTACCTGCAATTAGACCTTGGGCCCTCCTGGGCAAATTGTTATCTTATATTGTAAAGTTAGCACCAATCTTGTGGTGGACCCTTTCCTGCTGGGCCTGTGGGCTGTCTTCCTGTGAGTTCCCAAGAACACCCCACAGGTTGGATCCCTGACAACACCCAACAGAGTGGGGATGACCCCTGAGGAACTTCTCAGACACTATAGAGAAGGACTCTACTTCCACTGCCACAAAGCAGGGCACTTGACTAGAGCCTGCCCTAAGAAAAACTCTGCCCCCATTTCTTTGGCCCAAATAAATGCTTCCTCCCAGTCTTACAAGTTTATCCTAGTATTGGTCAACGTCAAAGGAACAATCCAAAAACTGAAGGCATTCATCAACACTGGAGCAGACAAGAGCTTCATTGATGCTGACCTAGCTCAAGAACTAAGCCTTTCTGCCTCTGAGAACTGCCTTCAGATCATCATGGGAAATAGCACAAAGGATAAAGGGTACCAATACAAGCAAGAACTGCCTCTTATTATAGGGAACAATACATACCCACTGTCTCTTATCCTGCTGAAAGGCCTACCACACCCCCTCATCCTGGGAGATTCCTGGTCCAACAGACATGGCCTCATCCTCAACTACTGAGAACAGAACTTCACCTTGGGAGACAAAGGAAACCTCAACACTGTACCCTTTTGCACCAACCCAGAGGAATTCACCCAAAGACTTATGACCATACAAGTAGAACCCAGTGTGGGAGTCCTACCTGCTTCTCTAGAAAGATGGACCCACATTTTCAGCAAGGAAGCAGCAACCTGTCTCCCTGAACACACAGAGTATGATCACGCTATTGACCTCCTGCCCGGCACTGAACCCAAACATGGGCCCACCTATAGCTGTAACCACAAAGAGCAGTTGACACTAAAGGCGTACATCAAAGACATGTCTAAGAAAGGCTTCATCTGTATGTCCAAGAGCCCTTGTTTGTCACCAATGCTTTTTGTGGGCAAGAAGGACAGCAACATGCGCCTGTGCGTTAACTACCAGAAGTTGAATGAAATAACCATAAAGAGCCACTACCCCATTCCTAACGCTGATGATTTGTGTGATGTGTTGACAGGCGCCCAAGTGTACTCCAAGATTGACCTTTGAGACACGTTCAATCAAATCCAAATCAAGGAAGACAACAAGTATAAAACAGCGTTCAAGACCAGGTATGGACTCTATGAATACCTGATGATGCCGTTTGGACTATGCAACACCCCCAGCGTTTTCCAGCTCATGATAAACACAGTCCTGGGCAAATATCTTGACCAGTTCTGTGTGGCCTACCTCAACAACATCTTCATCTATAGCAAGACCCACAATGAGCACCTACTCCACCTGGACCTAATCCTGAGCAAACTCTCACAAGCCAAACTATACGCAAAACTCAAGAAATGTGAATTATTTCAACCAGAGGTGGAATTCCTGGGCTATATGGTAAAAACTGGAGGATTTGCAAGGGCCCAGAATAAAGTGGACACTGTAATCTCTTGGCCTATCCCCACATGCTGGAAAGATGTTAGAAGCTTACTGGGGTTAGCAAACTATTGCAGAGACTCCATAAATTTTTTCCCCTCTATTACGCTGCCACTAACCAGGCTCTGCTCAAACAAGGTCCAGCTTGTCTGGACCAATGATTGCACCTCTGCGTTTGAGACCCTGAAAAAAACTTTACTTCCGCCCCTGTCCTTGCCATGCCTGACCTGTCTAAACCTTTTGTACTCAAAACAAACGCGTCCAACTTTGCGGTGGGAGAGGTCCTTCTTCAGGAAGGAGGGGGATAGTATGCTACATCCTGTAGCATATTGTTGGAAATTGCCCCATTAATGCTATTTTGATATGGCCTTCAAATAATGATATATGCAAAGATTTGGTTGGTTTTGCTTTCAACTTTGGGAATTCCTCCCCTTCTGTAAATGGGTGTGATCCAATATCTACCCATTCTGGATTACCGTACCTGTCTTTGACTGATTCTGGTATGAGTTAAGCTCAACATGATCCCCTCTGCCACTCTGTCTACCTATTGAGTGATCATTAACCCTTGTCTACTATTTAAGTAGAATCATTTCTCCTAATAAAGACAAGTTTATCCACATTTGCGTTGGATTTAATATTCTTCAAGCTTTTTCCTTTCCTTTTTTCCAAAAGGAAGTCCTCATCTTGTATTCCAGGAAATTAAGGTACATGTCCTTAAATTTGCCCTGAAGGCTAACCCAAGACTAGCTTTGAACCTCAAATATTTTGTTATAAAGATTTCCTGCCTTGTTCTCCTGGATGTTGTCCCCAGGAGCCAAACACAACAAAATGGTGCTCACTACAGGGTCTGCAAGCCCCTTGGTTACCCTGTTCTCATGTGCATTCTCTGGTCCTTCCCCCTTTGTTTCTAAAGTACCCAAGCAACCTAAAGTTTCTAGCCCCCCCTCTAGAAGAAGATATCACCAATGCACCCTCAACTCTCATGATAATGGTATTGTCTCCCGGGCCCTCTTAGGCCCCCTTCCAGTTTTCTCACTCAACTATAAGCAAGCTTGTGCCGCTGCCTGCTCTCTCCTGCACACAGGCGCTGTGGCAATGTACACTATCCCTGGTTTCTTTCCCAGGTATGCTTCCAAAGATCTATATTCCTTTCTCTTGGATTTTGGTATTCCCCCTGCGCTGATGAAATCTATGGAGACTATTGCCGTGTTGGTTAACCAATTCATCCAAACTAGACTGGTCCATCATCAGTTGGTGCTGGGATCTCAAAACCAGCTCTTGACTGCCATAGCCACCTCTGTTTCTAAAAATCATGCACAAAATATGGCCTATCAAGAATGGTCTCATAGTCTATTTGCTTGCATTTCAGATAACTAGTGTGACTTGCTAGCTTCACAAAAGTATTTGACCTTGTCTCTAAACTCCCTTTGCTTCTTTCTCCCTGGATATATTAAAGATCAACATTGTAAACTGGATTATCACCAAGCTACCTGGTGTGGCCAGATAGAGTTGACCCTCCTAAAATATCATCAAGATTTTGAGACCCTAGTTGCTGAACTCAATCATGTTTGGGAGCATGTTAATTCCCAGCTCAAGTTGGTTGGGACCCATGTCAATACTTGGGGCCAACATCTACACTTACAGTATGACTTGAACAAGGCCACATTGGGAAACACTCTGAGTCAGGTTCAAAACTACGTTGACAATAAAGTGGCCTCCATTGAAGTGACTCCACCTGCTCCTTTGGCTGATGTCCCGTCTGCCTTTGAAGCTAAGGTATGGGAAGCTAAAACTGAACTCAAAGCCACTACTTGACGTCAAGCCTCTGCCCCAAATCCACTGCATGTCAAACCTACACCTGATCCTCACATTGCCATGCTAACTGACCAAGTAGCTACTTTGCAAGGCAAGATTGAGTATTTGAGACAACGTCTCTCTGACCCTGATGACTTGTCCTCTGAGTCTGATGGTGAAAGGGAGACTTAAGTCTCTGGTACTCCTACCCACCTTGACCATGGGTGTTGCCCTGGATTGGAAGGCCAACCCCGTGTCAACTGTGCTCTCACTTTGGATCACTTAGAGGCAGGAACTAATGATGTGGCAGATCAACAAGATGCTCTAGAACACAAGGTGCAAACCCTCTCCTGAATCAAAGAGACAATAAATGGACAGGTTGCCCCTCTGGTTGCTCAAACAACTTCTCTGGCTACTTGTGTCAATGGGGTTGCTGGTACATTGGCAGTACAAAAAATCAAGATCAATGAATTTGGAGCTGCTGCTGTTACTGCCTGAGATATGAGTGGACAGAATAGCTCTACATTAGAAACTCTAGAGGAGAGTCTTTGACTTCTATGGGCTAGACAACCTGCTGCTATATCCAAGTTTGAGGGCAATCCTCACATCAACGTTCTCAACCCTGGTGACAACAGCCAGTCCACTTCCTTGTCTATTGACCCAAACTACAAGCCAAACTTCAAGCAGATATTTGACCCTAAAAACTCTACCATTGCTGCCTTCCTAACAATCTATGAGACTGCAATGCGTAGGGCTACTGAAGAGCTTAAAAAGGAGCATATTCTCACCTGTCTTCACCTTATATGCCAAGAAGTGGTGGTCCCTGAACTCCCCTCCAATGTCACTTGGGAGGACATGAAGCGCCTCCTTATTGAAGAGTTTGAAGGAGATCTCAGCTTGGAGGTCAAGAAAGATGCATTTATGCACATTGCCTTTAAGCCAAAGGAAACCCTGGCCTAGTTTGCTAATTGCTTCTACATTGAAGGTCAACAGTTAATCACCAGCCAACAGTTAACTCCCTGGGAAGCTTACATGGCATGTTCAAATGCAACAAAGGAGAACCAGCTTCTATGCCTACACTTTAAGGCACAAAAGGCTTCCCTCACTTCCATGAAGAGTATTAAGACACTCTTACAAGACATGCACTTGACCCATGGGGGTACAGTGGTGCGTGGAAATAAAGCCAGTAACGCTGGGACCACCTCCCATACGCTGCGCATTGTGACTCTGGGTTCAGGCGGACAGAATAAGAGGCAAGGTTGTCATAAATGCAGTCAAATAGGGCACCACTTGCGTACCTGTACCAATCCCCAGGTAGAAGGTTGTGACCCTAAGGAACAGACGGGAAAAGAGAGGTCAGTTTAGAGACAAAGATGCTCTCGGCTGACCAATCTCCCCTGTCTCCTCCTATCTTCCTTCTGATAAGGAATCTCCCCTTCCTCTGGCCCAACTATTATTCAACTATTCCACAATCTCTCCTGTGATTCAGAACCTGAAGATTCTGATAGTAAAGAATATGATAGTTATGGCTACTCTGTTCTGGCTGTTCCGGAAACTGTCTCTGTCACATACAAGCTTTGCTCTGGGAAGACCACCACCACTTCTCAAGCACCTTCAAGTGAAGCCAAAGCCATGGTGACTTGCATTTACCTAGCCCAGGTCCATTGACCTCCTGTCTTGGTTGATTCTTCTGAAGAAGCAGCCGAGCTAGCCAAAGCTCTGTCAAACTGTAACTGTATCTGTCGTGATCTGAGGTGCAGCACAGACACACAATGGGAAATCCTAACCTTAGGATTGGATTTGTACTAAGTTTTGGTTAGATGGAAGGGAAGGTTATGCAATTAACTTGTGGCCCTGGATGAATAATCTCTACTAGTTGTGGCTAGAGAGAGGCGCCAAAGTACTGGAAGACACAAAGACAAAAATGTGAATAGAACTTGATTTTATTGGTGAATAGGAAAAATAATATATAGTGGTTGGTAATACCACAAAACACCACCAGGACAGTAGGATCACTTGCCACCAGCATGAGTGGGGCGAGTGAGTTGGGCAGAGTCACCAAATCAAACAATTGTATTTCCCAATTCAGCCATTGACTCATTTTGAGAGGCAAAAGCAAAAGCGAGAGATTTGTCTTTGAAATAGCCCACCAAAGGCAAAACCAAAACATGGTGAATGACAGCATTCAAAGCATTAACCCCTCTAGATTGCCTTAGGGGGGAGATACTTTTGGAGGAATTTTTCATGCACTTGAGCAAAAGGACAGCCACTAGACAGGAGCTTTACAGTGTATTTAGACCCGCGCTTGAAGGTCACTTCCAAAGGACTGACCCACAGAGTGTCCAGCTTATGTGCACGTCCACCCACTCTGTGCTGGTAATAAAGAACGCGGTCACCCACGTCAAACTCAGGCAAAGGGGAACATCCAGCATTATTGGGGGAAAGATCAAGCATCTTAGACTTATATGCAGAGGTGTAGGCAGTGGCCTGTATATCAATTATGTGGTTGATTAGATCTTTGATGTGATTGTTGGGATTCAGGGCCTTATTGGAGGAGAGTAGGGGCCCCCAAGAGCAACAGAGTGGTAGCCTCACGCCCATACAGCATAGCAAAAGGAGAATACCCGGAGACACAATGTTTGCTAAGGAAATACACAAAGAGAGCAGCAGGTAAGTATAGATCCCAATTTGCATCATCTGAATAGGTGAGCTTCCTCATAATAGAAACCAAGGTTGAATTTGCACGCTGGACTGCCCTGTTGGTAGAAGAATTATAGGGGGCAGAGAAAGATTGGTGAGACCCCAAGGCCTCATCAACAAAGCTTACCAACTTAGTGTTAAAATTAGTACCATTGTTGGATAGCAACACTTGAGGGCAGCCATGGAGGTAGAAAACATCTTGTAACAGAAAGGCAACAGTTGTCTTAGCAGTGATGTCTTTGGTAGGGCAAGCTTCTACCCACTTGCTGAAGTGATCAACAGCAATTAAAATAAAGCAACACCCAGAGAGGGAGCAGGGGAGAGGACCTACAGCGTCAATGCTGACAGTGTGAAAGGCATGTTGCAGGGGAACTAATTTGAACTCATGGGACACAGCTCGCAGTCTCTGAAGCTGGAAGTTGTGGCAACTAGCTATGACGTCTGGGATCAGCAGGCAAAGTTTTCCCATAAGTAATTCTTCTGGAGCCATTCAAAAGTCTTGGCAATGCCTCCATGCCCAGTCTCTTTATGATCTTGCAACACCAACAAAAGGCAAAGACTAGGTTGTACATTAGGCAGATATTGATCTTGTACTTTCTTGAATAGCTGATTGTTGCAAATGAGTGTATCTTCAGATAGTTTGGACAAGACTGATTGGACTTCTTCCGTCTTGCTTTCTCAGGAGGAAGGGTAGCTAATTAGCTCATACAACCGGTCAGCCTCAGCAGGATGTAGAGCAAGAATGGGCATTCAGGATAAACTTTCAGCGTTCTGATATTGAATCCCATGGCAAGGGAGCACAGTGAAGTCATAACCTTGCAGGCAGAAGGCCCATCTAGCTAGTTGTCCTTCTGGATCCTTAAGTTGTTGTAATTACTTAAGCAAAGCGTGGTCAGTGACAACAGTGAAATAGGTACCATACACATAGTGGCAGAACTTTTTGACTGCATGTAACACGGCAAGACATTCTTTCTTGTTGACACTGTACTTCTTCTCATGCTTGTTTAGAACACGTGAAGTATAAGCCACAGGATGGTCCACACCTTTGTTATCTAGTTGAGCCAAAATAGCCCCAATAGCAAGATCACTAGCATCAGTGTATAGGATGAACTCCTTATTATAGTCAGGATACACTAGGATGGGAGCCTCTTTGAGTTTCTGCTTAAGGGTCTCAAAGGCTTGCTGCTGGCTGGCAGTCCATTCAAAAGGGACATTACATAACAGCTGGACTAGGGGTTCACTAGTGTTGGCAAAGTTGGGAATGAACTGCCTGTAGTAGCCCATCATACCCAGAAAGAATTGTACTTCTTGCAGGTTGGTGGG
This sequence comes from Entomophthora muscae, assembly GCA_014839935.2. NCBI lineage: Eukaryota > Fungi > Entomophthoromycota > Entomophthoromycetes > Entomophthorales > Entomophthoraceae > Entomophthora > Entomophthora muscae. The sequence goes on along the minus strand of QTSX02004496.1, from coordinate 65,897 downwards.
CAGAAGCATTTTGCCAATGGCTTCAACCTTCTTAGTCATTGGGCAAATTCCTGTCTGGGTTACTTCATGGCCCAAGAATTCAAGACACTCTTTGAAGAAAGCACACTTAGAGGGCTTTAGCTTGAGGCCATCTTCTCAAATCTTTAGGAACACTTCTTTGAGATGAGCCAGGTGGTTGTTAAAGGTAGCACTGAAAACTGTTATATTGTCTTAGTATACTAGGACACATGACAGTTTCAAGTTGCAGAGAATGGAGTCCATAGTCCTTTGGAAGGTAGCCAGGGCATTGCAGAGTCCCTGCGGCATGCAGGTAGGCTCAAGCAGCCCTTCAGATGTAATGAGTGTAGCCTTCTGGCGGTCCTTGGGCAAAAGATCAACTTGCTAGTAACCCGATGCCAGATCCATGGCAGAGAAGAACTTAGAGCCTCCAAGTTGGCAGAGAGCATCATCAATACATGGTAAGGGGTAAGAGTCCTTCTTGGTTAAAGAGTTCAATTGGCGGTAGTCCATCACAATACAATGACCCACATTCTTCTTCTTTAGGATGAGTAGGGGTGAAGCCCAAGGACTTTGGGAAGGGGCCAGTAGCCCAGCGTCTAACAGTTGCTTGAGCTCTTTAGATACCTGGGCGTCCTCCACACAACTGTGGCAATATGGTTTAGCGCAGAAGGGGGGAGCATCTCCAGTATCTATCTGATGGATAACGCCTTTGGCTAGCCCATAGTCAGTACTTTATTTATCAAGGATGTCAAAATTGATCTAGCAAGTCAAGCACCTCTTTCTGTTGAGCCAGGGATAACTGTGGAAAGTCTTGTGCAGTGAACAGAGATAGGACTTGGGGCTTGTCTTCTGGTAGATTAAAGTTCTGAAATGTATCAAAGGGATGAAGGGACAAGACATCAGGAGCATTCAATAATTTGCCATAACTAACAACCTGCCTTCTAGATACGTTTATGGGGAGAGCAGTTAAATTGGCTACTAGTAATTGCACAGGGTCCTTATGGGAGATCTCTAGGATTCCAGGACAGAGGTAAGGTTTGTTGTGACCTAGTGAAGGAGGAGAGTACAGCTCCAAGAAAGTTTGTTCAGGTAGCTCACACAAAATTTGGGAGTCCAGGATTGCCTGGGAGCCAGGGGGGATGGTTATAGCAGATGTGACCAGGAGAGGGATTCCTTCAGACGCAGGAAAAGCCATGAGTGGACACTTCATATTGGAGGAGCAGGTGCAGTACTTTAGAGTGAAACCCCCAGTGGGATATTCTAAAGCACACGTCTTTAGGCGCTTCCTGGGAACTTTTACTGGCTCTTCAAAGATCAGAGGGACTTCATATCCCATATTAGAGAGGTAAACATCTTTAAGTCAATGATCCCATTATATTCCCTAAGGAACTGGGTGCCAACTAAGAGATTGTAACTCTTGTTTTCCAAGACAACTGCTGGCGCAGCTAGGAGGAGCTTGCCAAATTGCATGGGTAGAGCAGAATATGCTTGTGATGATCCACACGGATGCTGTTTTGCAGGCAAGGGTTGATTTGGCTTCAAATAAAGACAATATGCTGAAGAGTGACAATGTGTGGTTAGCTGGTGACGCTGTAAACTAGTAGGTAGCATAGGGCTGCTAGGGGTGAGTAGGGGGAGCCTAGTAGATAATATGGTCTACTAGGGTAAGTAGGGGCCTGCCTGGTAGGTAACAAAGGACTACCAGGGGCAGATGTTGCTTCCACCCAGCAAAAGATGTTGGCTTCTTTGGGCTATAGTGCTTCATCCTTCAGGAAACTGTGGATGCGGAAGAGTGAAGACTAAAATAGCAAGCAGGGAACTTTGTCTGTCTAGGGGGGAGTAGGTTTTGGACCCCTGGCAGGTAACGCGGGCTTCCAGGGAGGGGAAGAGCTCTGAGGGCTCAAAGTACCCTAATATGCTTATGGGAGGTTTGTGAGCAAGCACCCTACCTAACAGACTGGTAGGGTGACCTCATTTATGCCCCTATGGGAGCTTTGGTGAAACCCAGGATGAGCATTGTAGGGTTTAGATTTGCTCAGAGGTGTCACCAAGGCGGCTTGCTTGGGGAAGCAAGCTACAGAACTTGGTGTGATCAGGCCTCTGGGAAGTAGAGCTGATTACTCTGCGACTGAAATCCCGGACATCATCACCTGGGTGAGTAAAGACAACACATAGACATAGATTTATGGTTGAATGGCCTAAGTGGATTGCCACTTGCAAGGGCCCAGTCAAACGCCAGTTCAATGTAGACTCATGCCTGGGTCTACGAGTTCTGGTAATGGGGGCTGAGATAAAGAACCAAGGTGGTTCACGGAATCAATAGAGAAAACTAGTAAGAGGGACTGTTTGGTCACAGTGAAGGCAAGTTGGTGGACTGTTGATTCACATTGAATTGAATGAACCAGTATGGTTCAGTGTGTAGAAGGAACAAAGGAGATTCCTAGTAAGGATTTGGTGAGGAACTGGTTAAGGATAAGCTGAAGGACAAGAAGATTATGATGCAGGACTAGCTGATCATAATGCAGGATGGCCAAAGGACCAGAAGTTGGTACTGAAGAACTGAAGAACTGAGAGGATGAACTAGCTGGACTGAATGCAGAGGCTGGAAGAGCTGGTTTGGTGAATTTTGAGAAGAAATTTAAAACAGAAGAAGCAGTTAAAGAATAATTATATACTTCCTGATTATGATTAAAAAAGGATTAAAAATAACTTAATAAAAAAGAAAGAGAAGAAAAATAACCTATAGTTTGTTAGAATTATATGTGAATTTTAGAAGAAGGATTGGAGAGGAAATAGGCCAGAAAGAAGCTGGAAGGAGAACAGAGAAACTGTAAAGGCTAAAGAGCAAATTTTGCCAAGAACAACTAGGAGGGCCAAAAGACAAATAGCAGGCAGGTTCAAAGGTTAAAAACGTTGAAGGAAACACAGAGAAACACAGGGAAACGTTGAAAAATCAAAGGGGCGAAATTTGCCTAAGTAAAACATATGTGGAAGCGCTCAAGATTTGCTGGGGAAACGTGATGGGAATCACAGCAAAACCGTTCAAAACATGGAGCAGTTGTTTACCTGGAGCAAGACAGCCTCGGGTTTGAACCAGGGTCAAGGACATGTCATCTGGGGAAACCTTTTCCGCAAAACCGTGGAATCAAGGTGTTTGATTGGCTGCAAGCCAAAGTTTATTCAATCAGTGTTTTAAGGGCTTTAACTTGAGAGTTGGAGCCTAAAAAATGAGGAGCAGAAGCAGAAAATTTAGGGCTTTCATTGGCTGAAGTAAGTTTAAAGGTTTGATATATTATAGAAGAAGAAAAACAGGATAGTTTAAGCTTTGAAGACCAGAGTTCTAAGAGAGGTTTTTGGTCTGAAACAAGGGGCTATAAAAGGGAGAGCTATCTGGGACTCTTCAGGGACTGGATCAAGTGGATTACAAAGGCCACAAAAGCTACAGAAGAAACAGAAGACCAAGGATAGGAAGCCAGAGCCAGGACAGATTGCAGGAGCCTAAGATTAGAACACAGGAGCCCACAACTAAGGTGCAGGAGCCCAAGACTGAGGAGCAGGAACCAAAGACCAAGTACAAGGAGTCCAAGAGATTGTTGAAGGACTCCAAGTATTGGCAAAACCCCTTTATTATCCCATATCCCAAGGCCATATATCAGAAGGTTTCTATGGGGATCTTCCTTCTGACTGTGAATAAAGCGCCTATTATGACCCATATCCAAATTTCCCATGTGAAGAGAAAATATAAGTCCCATGAGTCAATTACCCCATATTTTCTATCCTAGCCCAGGGGATGAGAAATCCTATTGCCCAGGGTGCAGGAAGTTTGCCTCTAGTAAATCTGCCCAGGAGGAGTGGGAGAAGGTGACAAAGCATTTGGAAATGACAAATACAGGAAGAGAGTTCATTGGGGGAGAGTTTGCAAGACTATTACATGATTGGTATTGGCCCACAGAAGGGCTGGCTCCTGCTGAAGTACAAGTGTACAATGAAGACGCTTGCTTAGTAATTGGGAAGATACTAGAGGAGTTTGCCCTTATGCAAGCCAAGTATAAAACTCCTTACCAACCCTTCACCACTGTTGGAGGATGACAAATCCTCCAAGCCAGTCCCTGGCTACAACCCAGGACACACTTTGGGGACTGGTGACCAGGAACCCCACAATGCTCCTATAGCAAAGTCATGGATAGACCAGCTGTGCCATACAACTGGTGATAATTGAGGTCAAGGTCGAGGGCAAGTTTAAGTTTCTTTACGAGCTTTGAGGAGACAACATTAACTGGGGAACCAGATCCAAGACAACCTTGATCTTCACTATTTGGATGGATATCTCTACACAAGTGATAGTGCAGCCAAAGGGTAGGAGGATAGCCAAGATGTCTTGGGCCTTTGCCAATTCTTTGTCCTACTTCTCAGTCATGCATCTTAAGACCGGAAACTCCTTATAGACAGTCTGAAGAGGGAGCAAAACTGACACATTCTTGAATACAGCGTCAGCAATTTCAGAAGTTCTTCTGACAACTCCACTAGCATGAGAGACCTCTTTGCCTGAGTGAGGTAGGGGCAAAAGACAACTTCTTTGGCCTCAGGCAAAGGCTTAGTATTTGGCATAGTCTTCCCTGATTGTAATTTGTAGGGGACTGCAATGGTTTTGGGGACGGCAATAATGGAGTATCCATATGCGTCAGGGTCTTCAACATCAGAATCATCCAGGTCAGAGTTGTAAGAGAATTGTAGAACAATAGGAGGATAGGAGGAGCCTCGGTATCAGCAGGCTTGGAGTCAGTTATAGAGGGAGGGATTGAAAGAGACTGGAAGAATTGTCAACCAAGAGTGTCTCTGCCTCTAGGTTGACTGTTCTTTTCCTGCCTGCTCCTTGGGATCAGCTCCTTCAACCCTAGGATTGTTGCAGACTCAAGAATGATGACCTATCTGGCCACAGTTGTGGCAACCTTGGCGTTGAGGAGAATTTTGTGAGTTCATGGTAAGGATGCAAGGGCCACAGGAAGACAAACTAGCATTAGAGGTGGCACAATTCTCTCAAATAACTGCCCAGAATGGGTAATATGCATGTCCTGTAACAGCGTCTTTATACTCTTTATGGAGGAAAGCATAGCTTTATGGGCTTTGAAGTGAAGGCATAGAAGTTGGTTAACTTTGAGGGCTTGAGTGCAAGCCATATAAAATTTTTGAGCCGTCAATTGTCTACTTGTTATTAGTTGCTGTCCTTCCATGTAGAATCTATCTGCAAACTTGGCTAGTGTTTCCTTAGGTTTGAAAAAAATGTGCATGAAGGCGTCCTTCTTTACTTCCAGACTAAGGTCACCACCAAATTTTTCAACCAGAAGCTGCTTTATATCTTCCCAAGTTTTGATGATGGGCAGCTCAGGCACCACCACCTTCTGGCAGGTTGGGTGTAGACAGGTCAAAATATGTTCCTTTTTAACCTCATCTGATGCTTGTCTCATGTCAGTTTCATAAAAAGTTAATGTTGTAACTGTGCTGTTTTAGCAGAGTTACAAGGGGAAAAATATTTAGAAGCTAGATAATAATCTTTATTGTGAGATAGTTATTATATAGTCAGTGTGAATCAAGAATAACAGGAACATGATTGTTGATCACACGGTTGGATGGAAGAAGGGGGTGGCTTGATCCTGATAATGAGTCAAGCTCCAAAATGAGGTATCCACCATAAAGGATCATCATTTGTCCATGTTGTTGGATTTGGCAATTTGAGTTGACTTCCTAGTCTGGCTTCAAGTGACTGGGTAATTGGATTGCGGGTCACAAACCTGCTTGGTTGGAACCTTGCTGGCGGGTCAAACCTGCGGTTTTGACATTAAGAAAGCTGCAATAGTCAAGGTTTTATGATTGAAGACCTGTTTGAAGGTAGGTTTGAAATGTGCTTCAGGAGTTGGACCACCATTGTTGCTATCAAGTATATTTATGCGCAGGGAGAATTCTGCTTCAGATTCAGAGGGGGGTTGTCTAGCCCACAGCTGTCAAACACTTTACTCAAGGGTTGTCAGAGTCTCAGCAGCACAGGCACCCATATCATTAGCTAGAGTGGTCTGTTGTTCAGTAACCTCTAGGCGTTGGCCTTGGGAAGTTACTACTGTGGAGAGCTCAGCCAGTTGAGAGTAAGGGGTAAACCTGTTGTTCACTGAGTCAATCAATTCACTTATTTCTTGTACGTCTCTGTCTAACTCAGCATGATCTCACTTCAAATGATCCACCTTGTTAGCTAGGGCAATCAACTCCCTAGCATATTGGATTTGAGGGGCTCCTGGTAAGCCAGGGCAGCAACCATCTTTGTCAACAACCCCAACTGGACTAGCAGCGGTTGCCACCATTTTGCGCAAGGCAGCAAGTTCCTGTTGCAGCTCAGCAACTTGAGCGGTTATTGTAAGCACCTGTGGATCAGGCTGAGGAGCTTCAGTAGGACGTTATTGACTGCAAATAGACGCTTGTAGCTCTTAAATGGCATCCCATAGTCTTTGCTCTCTATCTACCAAATCATCAGATGGGGGAGAAGGCGGAGCATCTGGCTTGGGCGTAGATAATTCATTCACTTGATTCTGGAGCTTGGAAATAGCAGCAGGAGTGACAGCTCTCTCTTGATCAAATTGTGCACTGAGCTTGTTAAGTCCTTTAGCAACAAGGTCTGCTACCTGATGCAGTTGTTCAAAGGAATAAGTGCTGAATGCATTGAGCTGCTGTACAAGTTGCTCAAATTCAGTGAGATAAGCGTTTAAAGTTGAATCTACTTTAGTTTGCCAGGGTTGTTCTAGCTGGTGAAACTAATTTAGACGCTCTCTGACGTATTTGGGGATGGACTGGTGCATTTGCTCAATGGAATTAACCAAACGGGTCTGGGAGGTGACAGAGTGTGCTGATTGTCTGATACCAAAGAAAACAAGGAGTGGATCCACTATTGATAGGCAGCAAATTGATCCCAGTGATGAGTGACAGCTGCTTATAGAGACAAGATTTCTTGAACGTGGAGCCCTAACACCATTTGATGGTGGGCTAAGGTAGGTTGCACAAAGGATGACAATAAGTGCTCAGCAGAGCCAGCTTCTGAGAGGAGATGCTGTGGAAATTGGGGAGTCACAATCAATTTGTAGTGATCAGCCTGACTGAATTGTAACTGAAGGCAAGGGATGGCTCCATCATGGGCTATCCCAAGGGCTACCACCATGACTTGTTCTAAGTCAGGGGTACCCATGGGGTAAGCAACTAGGCAGGAATAATTTCCAAGGTTCAGTACAGTGGGGACAATAGGCAGGTCTGTGATGTCTTCATCAATAGGAGGGCTATTAATTTCAGGTGAAGTTAGCTCTTGTATAGGCGGAGGCAAGGGACCTGAAAATGTAGATGCAAAAGGGATAACCAAGGGGCTTGCAGCCCCTGTAGTGAGCACCATTTTTTAGTCATGATCTGAGGCGGGGCACAGACACAAAACAGGAAATTCTAACCTTAGGATTGGATTTATATTAAGTCATGGTTAGATGGCAGGGAAGGTTATGTAATTACCTTGTGGCCCTGGATGAATAATCTCTACTAGTTGTGGCTAGAGAGAGGCGCCAAAGTAATGAAAGACAAATTTTTTTTGAATAGAACCTGATTTTATTGGTAAATAGGAAAAAGAATATATAGTGGTTAGCAATACCACAAAACACTCCCAGGACAGTAGGATCACTTGCCACCAGCATGAGTGGGGCAAGTGAGTTGCACAGATTTACAAAACTGAACAATTGTATTTCCCAATTCAGCCATTGACTCATTTCAAGAGGCAAAAAAAAGCAAAAGCAAGAGATTTGTCTTCATAATAACCCACCAAAGGTGAAATTGAAACATGGTGAATGGCGGTATTCACAACAGTATCTCTCCCACTGCAGACTGTGTATAAGAAAATTCCTGCCTTAAAATGCATGTTAAATAAATGGAAAAAAGAGCTAGAGGCTGTGCAGGATGTGTTGGTTGTCTTGCCCTCCTTTGGGAAATATACAACCTGTGTGGAAGTATCAATCCAAAAGGTTAAAATCAAAGCCATTCTGGACACAGATTCTCCAGTCAACGGAGTATTCTCCAAGCTAATAAAAAAGCTTAAACTGGCTCCTGACCTCAATTACACTCAATTTTATGGCACAGCTGGCATGGAACAAACTTGAGCCATTGATGCCTACTCAGCCTGGCCCATGAGGTTTGGGAAACTCCTCATTGCATCCCCCGCTGTTGTTCTTGAGAAAAAAAGCTATGACCTCTTGGTTGGTACACAATTCCTCCACAAATGTAATGGGATTGTAAACCTACAAGATGGATACCTATTGCTCTTAGGATATGAGGTCCCTTTGATTTTTAAAGAACCTCCATGGCTCCCAGGCAAACGTCTTAAAACTTGTGTGCTCAAGTACCCCATGGATATCTTCTCTCTCAAGTACAGGACTCATTCCTCCAAAATGTGTAATCCTCCTCCTTCTTGTCCCACCAAGGAAGGTGTGCCTCTTCTTGCCCCTGCGGCTATCATCATCTCTCCAGGCTCCCAAGTGGTTATAGACTCCCAGATCTCTTCCAAACTACCCAAAATTTCATTCCTGGAACTCTACTCACCTGAATCCCTAAACCGCAAAGAACCCCAATTGTGTCCAGGAATCTTAGATTGAACTCACAAAAAGCCTGTAAAACTGTTACTTGCCAACCTAAAAGCCCTACCCATGCAGGTGTTGGGGCTAGGTTGTAGGGCATGGTTGTATATTGGGTGCAGAACAAGTGGCGGCACTCTATCCCTTTGGAACTTTCAGTGATTTCAATTTACCTGAAGACAATCCTCAAGTTCTCTCCTTATTCACTGCTGCTGACTTCCCACAACTGTCACCCATCCAACAAAAGGACGTGTTGGAACTACATGACCAGTTTAACAACATCTTTGCCTCTGGACCTATGGATTATGGCCTGGATAAGGGAGACATCTGTCAGATTAATACTGGGGATGCACCCCCTTTTTGTGCCAAACCATACCACTGTAGTAGGGTGGAGGATGCTCAAGTGTCTAAAGAACTCAAAAAACTCTTAGATGCTGGACTCTTGGCTCCCTCTCAAAGTCCTTGGGTCTCACCTTTATAGACCATCAAGAAAAAGGACAGAGGACATTGCATTGTGATGGACTACTGCCACCTGAACTTGCTCACAAAGAAAGACTCATACCTCTTGCCTAGAATTTATGATGCTCTCAGACAGCTGGGTGGTTCTAAGTTTTTCTCTGCTATGGATTTAGCTTCTGGATACTGGAAGGTCAACTTATCATCAGAAGATCAAGAAAAGGCTGCTCTCATCACCTCTGAAGGGCTCTATGAACCTACTCAAATTCCCCAATCACTCTGAAATGCCCCAACTATGTTTCAAAGGGCTATGGATTCCATCCTACAAGACCTAAAGCTCTCTTGTGTCCTTGTATATCTTGATGACATCACTGTATACAGCTCTACCTTTACCAACCACTTAGAAAATCTCAAGGCTGTCTCCATCAAGATTTGAGAAGCTAGCTTGAAACTCAAATCCTCCAAGTGCTCCTTCTTTAAAGAGCAACTCAAATTACTGGGTCATGAGGTCACCCAAACTGGAATCTGCCCCATGAATGATAAGGTGGAAGCCATTGGCAAGATGCTACCTCCCACAAATCTATGGGAGGTCCAAGTATTTCTTGGTATGATGGGTTACTATCAGCAGTTTATACCCAACTTTGCTGAATTGAGTGAACCCCTTGTCCAGCTCCTTTGCAACGTCCCCTTTGAGTGGACTGACAGTCAGCAGCAATTGTTCAAAGCGCTGAAGGCTAAGCTCAAAGAGGCTCCTATCTTAGTCTACCCTGATTATGATAAAGAGTTTATCTTGTACACTGACGCAAGCTTAGTAGCTGTGGGTGCCATCTTAGACCAGCTTGACAACAAAGGCGTGGATCAACCTTTAGCCTACTCTTCACAGGTCTCCAATAAACATGAGAAGAACTACATCATCACCAAGAAGGAATTTCTGGCAGTGTTGCATGTGATAAAGCAATTCAGGCACTACATTTACAGAACCCACTTCACTGTAGTTACAGATCACTCTTCCCTTAAATGGCTGCAGCAACTAAAGGAACCCAAAGGTCAATTAGCATGTTGGGCCCTGCGCCTGCAAGGATAAAATTTCACTATGGTACATTGTCCTGGGGCACAACATCAGAACGCCAATGGTTTGTCAAGGATGCCTATACTAGCTATTTACCCTGCAGACGCTGATTGCCTATACAAGTTAATAGGGTATCCTGACTCCTGGACCACTGAGCCAGAAGTGTGAGAGAGGGGGGCTAAACTAACTAAGTTTGGCTCCCATCCAGGGGGGAAATCCACCAGGACACCATCCAGTGTAGAGCTGGGATGGCCACTTGAAATGGTGTCCACAAGGAGGACACAGCAGATAGACAGGGAAAGTAGGAGTCCAAACCCATCAGGATCATCCCGCTGAGCAACCAGGGGGCGCGCTTGGGGGTAGACTCTGAAACAACCTTTTCTCCTCCTGGGACCAGTACAACTGGGGCCTCAGAGGAGAGGGGCAATGGGGGAGGCGGGCCTGATAACACTAAGGGAGATAGATTAGGGGTCACAAGCTCAAGGTCATTGCAGGTGAGGCTTCTTACAACATTCTCACTAGTGGTGAGGATATCTTGAGCTTGCCCAGGGAGGTTGCCAAATATGTATAGGAATTGATCAGGGTTAGCACCCACATGATGGATTGAATGTGAGATGCGTCCCCAAAGGTCAGAGGTGGTGCACCATATCATCACCAAGGCTGGTACCAGGGTGAACACAAAAAACTTGGCAAAAGGCATCAACATTTTGCTAAAATTAAATGCAGAGATCAGCAAGAAATAATTGCTCTTTTAAACTTTTTACTTTGTCAAAGTCAAAGAAAGTAACCAGAAGAGCACCAAGGACAAGCAAGAAAATCTCAATTGACAAGCTGCACTAAAAGAACGGCAGCCACGGGGAAAGGTACTTTGAAGGAGGAGTTTGAGGCTTTTAAAGCATATATGAAATGAAAAATGAATCAAAAGCAAAGGGAAACAAAACCAAACTTCAAATAGGTAATTAAATAGAACAAATCACTATTTTTTAAGTTTGAGTGGCTAAATTTTAAAGTGAAATCAAAAAGCTTTAATGTAGACCCTGGCAACGTATAGGAGACTCCAAGAGGACACAGAGGGGCCTGGGAGCAGAGGGAAAAGGTAAGGAAAGTTAAACTTTTACTAATAATCTTAGAGAATTGAGGGGCCAGAGAGCACCCAAAAGGACCAAAAATCCAGAAGAAAAGTCTAAAACTTTATTTTGTAAAATGAGCAAGCAGGAGACTAAAAGTCCCCTGTCTTGCTTTAAGGAAAGCCATTCTGAATTTTAAAGTCACCTGACACAAGGGTCAGATCTGATTGGTTCCAAGAGGAATTTATCAGGGGGAATCCAATGTGTTGGGAGGGTTTTCAACAATTTCTGACTTCAAATCTGATTGGCAGGCATCAAAGGAGTGTTTCAGGGCAGCATTCAATCCAGTTGGATTGGAATTTGAGGATTCAACAATAGCGCAACCTGATTGTTTGGATTTGATTAAAATCAAATGTGGACAGCCCAAGCCAAAAAATAATCCAAATTAATCAGAGATTCCTCCCACGTGGGGACAGAGTCTGAAGCACCCGTATTTGCCACTTGGGAAGGGTATGCCAACACAAATCTCTCATCAATTGTGTGGGCTAAATCCTCAAGAGAATTAAGGGACTTGGCCGGCTTCTGAGCAGTTTTTTTATGCAGCACAGGAAGATTGTCCTATCTAGGGCTAAAGGGGGAAGTGACTTTACAAGAAGACATTCAATTTCTCTACAGATCTATCCAAAGACACTGTGATTTGAGATAAACAACTCTTCAAGAAAGTCAATAACGCCTACCTACCCTAAGTTTGTCCTAGCATGAGAATAGCCATTATCCTCCAAGCTCACATTGATACTGGCCATGGGGGTATAGCAAAAACTCATGACTGGTTATGAAGTAACTTCTACAGGGAAACATGTGCCTTCTGATTCCTGATGTCCTTGCCTCCTGTCATTTGTGCCAGCTTCAACGCCCTTGCTCTTCCCAACATCAATTCAAACTCATCCCCTCTAAACACGCCTTTTACACTGTGAGTATTGATGCTGTTGGGCCTCTCCCTTGTTCTAGGTCTGGGTGTCAATTTATATTAGTAGCTGTAGAAAATTTTAGCAAATGGGTCAAAGCTAGAGCTACAAAAGATATAACTGCCAAGACCACTGCTAATTTCTTGCTGCAAAACATCTTATACCAACATGGCTGCCTTCAAGTCCAGCTTTCTGAAAATAGCACCAACTTTAATGCTCTCCTCATCATGTCTATTGTAGAAGCTATGGATACCCACCAATATTTCTCTGTGCTGTATAACCCATCAACTAATGGAACTGTTGAACAAGCCAATTACTCCCTGGTATTCATAATGAGGAAACTCACACTCTCTGATGCTGCCAATTGGTATATGTTCCTCCCTGCTGCTCTCTTTGCTTATCAACTCAGCAGGCACCAAGTGACTGGCCAATCTCCCTTTGCCATGCTGTATGGGCGTAAAGCCACAACCCCCTCAATCTTGGGACCCCCTTTGATCAAAGTTGATGTGGCTGCTAACCCTGAAGCTCATGTCAAAGACTTAATTAACTATATCATTGACATTCAGGCAACAGCATATTCAACTGCCTATAAAGTCAAGGCTTTAGAGCTCTCCCCATCCAATGCTTCTAGAGCCCCCCTCCCTGAGTATCAAGTAGGAGACCTGGTTCTCTACTACCAGAATTGTATAGGAGGTAGAGCCCATAAGCTAGACTCTCTCTGGGTTGGGCCTTGTGAAGTCACCTTCAATAAGGCCATTGAGTATAGTGTGAAGCTGCTGTCTTGTGGACGTCCTTTTTCCTGAGTCCATTACAAATTCCTCCGCAAATATCAACTCCCTGTGTCCAATCTTGAGGGAGGAGATGTTGGAAATTGCGCCATTAATTCTATTTCAATATGGCCTTTGAATAATCTTTATGTAAAGATTTGGTTGGTTTTGCTTTCAACTTTGGGAATTCCTTGCCTTCTGTAAATGGGTCTGATCTAATATCCACCTATTATGGATTGCCATACCCGCCCTTGGCTGATCCTGATATTATTTCAACCCAATGTGACCCCCTCTGCCACTCTGTCTACCTAATGAGTGATCATCAACCCTTGTCTACTATTTAAGTAGAATCATTTCTCCTAATAAATACAAGTTTATCCACATTTGTGTTGGCTTTAATATTCTTAAAGCTTTTTATTTTCCTTTTTGCCAAAAGAAATTCCTCATCTTGTATTCCAGGAAATTAAGGTACATGCCCTTAATTTTGCCCTGAAGGCTAACCCAAGGCTAGCTTCAAACCTCAAATCTTTTGTTATAAAGATTTCCTGCCGTTTCCTCCTGGATGTTGTCCCCAGGAGTCAAACACAACACATATTACTCAAAGAAGATGCTGTCTGCTGAAGGAAACTACCCAATATATGACAAGGAAATGCTAGCTATTATGAAGACCCTGAAACATTGGCGCTGGTACCTATGTGGCGCTGAATTCCCAGTAAAGGTCCTGACAGACCACAAGAGCTTGGTCTACTTCTTCAAACCACACCAACTTAACCAACAACAAGCAAGATAGGTCTTAGAGCTGGCCAACTACACCCTGACAGTAAACTATAAGCCAGGAAAGGTGAACATGGTACCTGAAGCCCTAAGTAGAATAACTGATCTGGTGCCTACCCACATAGAAACTTGCAATCACAAAACCTAAGTCCTCTTGGACCCAGTGAGCCTAGGAATCCACCTGGGATTGATAAAAATTCAAGCCAGCAAACCAGAAGTACTAAAGACTCAAGCACTTGATGAATTCACAATAATAATGATATCTGATATCTCCAAATCCTTGGATAGCGCCCACTATCAAAAAGGCTATCCATTGAAAGGAACAGCATTAATGCTCCACAAAAGGATCTTTGTACCAAAAGGAAATATCAGGACCAAAATCTTGAGAGACTACCACAATTCTGAGATGGCTGGACACCCAGGGAGACTCAAGACCCTCTGGAGCATAAGAAGGAACTTTGCTTGGAAGAAAATGAATCAAGAAGTAAGTGTATACCTGAAGGGATGTGAGACCTGTGGGTGAACTAAAACTTGCAGAAACAAACCTGAAGGACTGCTGAGACCCTTGGATATACCTCATGAGCCCCAGAGATCTATTTACATGGACTAAATTGTGGAACTTCCTCCATCCCTATCCTTTAATGCAATCCTGGTCATGGTAGACCACTTCACCAAGATGGCTTACTTTGTATCAATCACCACCAATTGCACAGCAGCAGAAACAGCCCAACACTTCCACAAACTCATCCTCGCGCAACACGGAACACCTTAGAAAATCATCACAGACAGAGGACCCCAATTCATGTCAAACTACTGGACACAGGTGATGAAAGACTTAAGAACCAATTGATGTGTATCTACCTCCTACCACCCACAGACAGACGGCCAAACCAAAAGAGTGAACCAGATCCTTGAACAATACTTTTGATGCTATACTAACACCAACCAGGACAATTGGGCCAACATGCTTCCCATGGCCCAGTTTGCATACAATAGTAAAGACCACGCCTCCACTGGAATGTCCCTGTTCAAAGCCAACTATGGGTTTGATCCCACCTGGAATCCCAAGATTGGCAAGAAGAATTCTAACACCACTGGACATTCCTGGGTTGAGAAGATCTACAACAAACAAAAAATGCTTAACCAATCTGAAACGTGCAGTACAAACCTACAAAGCCTTTGCCAACCACAAACAAACCCCAGGCCAACCCTTACAAGTTGGAGATGAAGTATACCTGGACTCCTGGAATGTACCCCTACACATGACCTGTAGGAAGCTAGCTCACAGAAGAAGTGGCCCCCACAAGATCATCAAACTAGTTGGAGAAGTTGCCTTCAAACTGGACCTACCTCCCTACTAGAAGATTCATGACGTGCTCCACTGCTCCCTATTGTTTAAAAAAGATGGGAACTTGCTCCCACACCAACAACTCAAGACTAATCTCCCACCCATCCAAACAGCTGCTCTGAGGAATATGAATTCATATAAATAAATGGTGACAGGACCCACTACCAAAAACCCTAGTACTACATCAAATGGAGAGGACACCCGCTAGAGGAAAGTACTTGGGAACCGCTGAGTAACCTGACTAATGCACAAGAAGCCGTTCAGCTCTATCTGAACAAGAAGAACCAAAAGGGAGGGCTCTTGGGGGAAGAAGGGGATGGTGTCAGGATTGACAATTCTTCCTCCCTGGAAACCCAGGCCCAGGAGCTGGATTCAAACCCTGACCCTAGATTCCCTTGGGCCGCTGGTCCTATGGACCAAGGGGCTACCTACCTGTGTTTCCTAAAGTTGAGCCCCCGCAAGCTGATACCAAAAATTCTGGGCCAAATGGTAAAGCAAGCCAAACCAAAGAAATCAGCGCACCAAATGGAGGATCAATTAAAGCGCCAATGGAGGAAGCAAAATCTCAACTATTAGCTTCATGAGCTTGAAGTCTACACTAGCAGCCAATCAAGTACCATCCCCAGAAGGAGGCACAGGCCTACGGCCCAAGCCCATGACCACAACACTAGAGCAAGATAATCAAGTAGCCAATTTGAGATTTTTGACCAATGAAAGAACTCCTGGCCCAAGTGCCATTTTGCTGCCTTTGAACCCAAGTACCCAGATCTCCCGGGCCCATCTTTCCCAATGCCCTGATAAACCCCCCATGGAAAATATTAAGCTTGGAAGTGGGGTGCTATATAGACCAAAGGACCCCACGCTCCAAACTTATTGCTATTTTTTAAATAAAGGTTATGTTATTTTGGCTTACACAGCTACTACCTTATTTTGTATTTGTCATCAACCAATTCAGTACAAGTTCTCCCGGCCCTCCTGCTCCTCTGCCTGCAGTTTTCTGCCCTCCAGGTGTACCCTTTGGCCCCTTAAACTTTACAGAATACCCTTTGAAACCCAAATACAAAGACTATACCCCGGAAAAGATACTTGAACTCAATCCTTTGGCCCGCATACAATCAGCAGTTAGATACATTTGTCAAGGACTGTGGATATTCTCAACACCCAAATTATTTAGAGGAAAATTCAACTACTTTCTGCTTACAATATCCATATGGAACCACCTGTGATGCCCAAGCCTATGCCCACTTCCTCACCTGACCTCCCAACTGACCACACTGGCAAGCTACTTGGGATTGTGTACATCATCCTCACAGGGGTGATTGACACTATAATCCCAGCTGCCGGCCTGTGGTCTTGGGTGGGAAAGTCTGTATTCTACCTTTTTAAGTTAGTTTCTCTCTTGTGGTGGGCTTTGCCTGCTAAAACACCAGTACAAGTTACCCTGAAAACAACAGGCCAGCCGCATGAGACTGGATCCCTGAAAGATAGGTGCAAACTTAAAGAGGCATCACATAGATTTTTTTACCCAATACAACTATCCAGAAGCCAGGATTATAGTGTCAATCACCCCAAAAAAGGGTGATGTAAACTATTTAAAACAGCTTATTGAAGTTGTCTAGGGGCATTTCAGAGGCAGACACAGGTATTGGTTTGGGGGTGAGAGGTGGCTCCATGTCTAGTTAGTGACCAGGGAGGAAATTGTATTTATTGTTAAACAGTTGGGGTTCAGTGGTGAACCAAGAGTCAATTCTATTGTATCTGATCAACTCTTTAGTTAGGGCCAAGGGATCTTGTGCTAATATGTTCTTGGAGGTTTATTCTTGATATACAGGCTTCAAATGTAAAGTTCCACCTTCCCCTTGGGCCTTTACTTCAATCCTCACCAAATGCTTGGGGATCTCTGTCAACTTACGCCTGGATATTTCCCAAAGATTTACTGAAAAAACCCAAGAGAGGTTCTCACACTATTATTTGCAGAATTAGTTTAAAATGCCCCCATCATACCCACCCAAGAGACATATCTGGTTAAATATCATGTGCAAGAGCGGCCAGGAGCAGTGGTAATTGCATCCAAAGCAATTTCCCAATGTTAGTTGGTTTGGTTTTCCTTTTGATTATGTCCATTTAAAATTTTTTAAGGTTTTCTTGCCTTGAGAAATGCACATATATTCACCCATATAATTAGTTGATTAGTTTGCTGAAGTTTGATCTCCCATCCAAATTCTATCCCCTCCCTTTAAATAAATGCAAGAGTTTTGAAAGACTTGCTTCATCATTCTCTACTCTAATAAAGTTTGAAATTTGTTAATCTAAATTGGTCATTTGGGTTTTTCTGTTGCTTTTGGTGTTCAGTTGATTCCTTACCCCCTTTGGCCTCCCAGGAATTGTTGGCATCAACCTTCTGGTTGTTACTGAAACCACAATTTTTATTGTAGTTGAGAGCTTGGTGTTATTCCTCTTAACCTGCTTCCCAATTCTCACACCAAAGGGTACTTCATAAAATAAACAGGACCAAAGGAGACACCTGGAGGACAATAATTTGTGGGTGTATCAGGATTGACAATTATTTTCCCCTTGAAACCCAGGACTGGGAGCCAGATTCAAACCCTGACCCTAGATTCCTTTGGGCCGCCAGCCCTATGGACCAAAGGGTCACCTGCCTGCATCATTCTGGGGTCGTGTCCCCGCAAGCTGATGCCAAGAATGTTGGCCCAGGTGATTAAGCATGCCAAATCAAAGAAATCAGTGCACTGAATGAAGGACTAAACAAAGCGCCTAATGGAGACAGCATTTTTTAACCATTAGCTTCATGAGCTTGATTTCTACACTGGTAACTAATCAAGAGCCATCCCCAGAAGGAGGCACAAGCCTGCGGCCCAACCCCATGACAACAACACTAGAGCAAGATAATCAAGTAGCCAATTCAAGATCTCTGACCAATGAAAGAACTCCTGCCCAGGCGCCATTTGGCTGCCTTTGAACCAGAGCACCCAGAACCCCTGGGACCGTCCTTTCCAATGCCTTGATGAACCCCCATGGAAAATATTAAGTTTGGAAGTGGGGTACTATATAGAACAAAGGACCCCGTGCTCCAAACTTATTGCCATTTTTGAATAAAGGTTATGTTATTTTGGCTTATACAGCTGCTGCCGTATTTTGCTTTTGTCATCTATCAAATTAGCTTCAGATTGTCTGGCCCTCCCGCCCCTCTGCCCGCAGATTTATGTCCTTCAGGTGTTCCCTTTAGCCCCGTCCACTTCACAGAATACCCTTTAAAACCTGAATATATGGACTATACCCCGGAAAAGATCCTTGAGCTAGATCCTTTGGTCCTCATACAATCCACAGTTAGAAAAACCATCAAGGCCCATGGATATTTTCAGCACCCAAGTTGTTCAGAGGGAAATTCAACTACTTGCCTGCCTACAATCTCTGTATGGAACCGCTTGTGACCCCCAAACTGTCATGGAATTCTTCCCTGATTTCAATTATCTATCTGGGATTTACAAAAATATAATTTTGCAATCTTCACATCTCCCAGAAGTCAATAAAGTATTTGAGGAACTATTGACTGGGTCAAACCTGGACAGGGACAGGGATAAAATCCAGAACCCTAAAATGAAGTCAACAGTTAGTTTAAGTCCAAAGTTTAGTCTGAATTACCTATTTATAAAGGTTTCATCAATTTGACTTTGGTTTACAACTTTGGGTTTGCCTCTCCAAGTGTTAATAACAACACTATACACATTTCTTATTGCTTGACAGATGATTGGCTACCCCTAACCTTGTTGCTGCTCTTGGATCTACTGGCATTAGTGGCATATACTGCTCCTAACTCACTTTACTTTAAGTTTAAGCCTATACACCGCTTAAATTACTCTGATATTGTGGCTATTGTTTGTTCCCTCTCTTTTGTCTATAATCTTGTAAATAATATTCAGGCTCAATTGACTGCCCATATGCTACAGGCATTAGTTTTATCCATTAGTTTCAGGAAATTACTTGGTCAATTCTCTCATATTACAATAGCCTCTTAAATGTTCCAGCCTCTCTTTTGAGGTATTTAAGTGAGCTATCTTTATCCTCCTTACTTGTTGTAACAATAAAGACTTTCTCTATTCCACATTTGCCCACACTTATCTTCTGATCTCATATTTTGAAGCCATGAAAGGAATTCTATTCCTGCTCTGGTTTCTAGCATCTTTCTTGCCTGTGGTGTTAGCTTTGGAGAACCCCACACCAACTACTGACTGGCACAACTCCTCTCCCAACAATGCTACCAAAAGAATCTCTAGTCCATGGATGGTTTAAGTACACCTCTGGCCACTAGGGACGCAAATTCCATTATGGTTGCTCTTTCACTCCTACTCCTCCAGCAGAGCCTTTGTTGGGTAGACCCTATGCCTCCTTCTACCTATTAACATACATGGTGGGGTATTATATGCTTGATTGCTTCATCTCTATGCTGGGAAGATTTGCCTACCTGGGCCACTTAGGTCATCTTGCCATGATTGCAGTACCCATTGGATCAGTAATAGCAGGGCTCAACTTAGGGGCCTTGGCCCACCAAATAGGGAGCTTTTTCCCTGTCAAGTAGGTCCCTGACACAAACCTATGTCCGCTTCCTCACCTGACCTCCTAACTGACCACACTGACAAGCTGCTCAGGATTGTGTACATCATCCTCACAGGAGTGATTGACACTATAATTCTGGCTGCTGCCTGTGGTCCTGGGTGGGAAAGCCTTTCTCCTAACTTTTCAAGTTAGCTACTATCTTATGATTGGCTTTACCTGAAAGAAACCTGTCCCAAGTAATCCTGGAAAACAACAGGCTGGCTGCCCAAGACTGGATCCCTATGTTGAGTATATACTTCTGGGAAGTATAATAAACAAGATAAAGGGGAAAATTAAGAAGATAATGATACTTTATTGGGTATGAATATAGGTTAATATATAAATCATGAAAAGCCACATACTGTCCATGTACGTCATGGAGGTCATGGGGCTAATTTGAGTAATGTTCCTCTTAAGTCACAAGGCTTATTCAAGTTGTGTTCCTTTTAGAATCTGGATGTTTGATCCCTGTAATAGATGGTCAAATGATAGTGGTGCCACCGTCTTAATGTTCAGTTGGTGAGCTATTTAGTGAATCATTTGGTGAACTACTTGGGGTGTTAATTCCCTGAGAGGGAGTAATCAAAGATGTTGCGGTATTTCTCCCTGGGGTACTGAAAGGTGGAGCCTTGGGAATCTTCTTGAGAGTGTTGGGGATACGTGCTTGGTACTGATCCAGTTTGGCGCTGGGGACAGGGAGTCTGGAGTTGTGTTGGCCTGTTCTTGCTTTGCATAGACAGAGTTGGTCATGGTGAATGCGTTTAAGTTTGGTTCTAGCGCCAATTCCTTTGACAAGGTAGGTGTTGTTAGGTTTGAATTACATGACAATGCCTGGTCCACATAGCCCTGGATCCAACATATGCTGGTTGTTGTGTTTGGCTCCTGGGGACAACATCCAGGAGGACACAACAGGAAATCTTTATAACAAAAGATTTGAGGTTCAAAGCTAGCCTTGAGTTAGCCTTCAGGGCAAAATTAAGAGAATGTACCTTAATTTCCTGGAGTAAAAGATGAGGACTTCCTTTTGGCAAAGGAAAAGGAAAAATCTTGAAGAATATTAAAGATAACGCAAATGTGGATAAACTTGTCTTTATTAGGAGAAATGATTCTACTTAAATAGTAGATAAGGTACAGAGATCACTCAATAAGTAGACAGAGTGGCCAAGGGGGTCACGTTGGGTTGAAATCATACCAGGATCATCCAAGGGCTGGTATGGCAATCCAGAATGAGTGGATATTGGATCAGACCCATTACCAGAAGCAAGGAATTTCTGAACTCAAAAGTGAAATCAGTCAAATCTTTGCATTTATAATTATTTGGAGGCCATATAAAAATAGCATTACTGGCTCTATTTACAACATCTCCCCCTCAAGATTGGACACAGGGAGTTGATATTTGCAAAGGAATTTGGAATATACTTAGGCAAAAGGATGTCCAGAGGACCGCCGTTTCACGGTATACTTGACTCCTTTCTTAAAGATGACCTCACAGGGCCCAACAAAGAGGGAGTCTAGCTTATGGGCTCTACCTCCTGTACAATTCTGATAGTAGAGAACCAAGTTGCCTATTTGATACTCAGGGAGGAGGGCTCTAGCAGCATTGAACAGGGAGAGCTCTAAAGCCTTGACCTTGTAAGCAGTGAAATATGCTGTTGCTTGGATGTCAATGATACAATTAGTTAAGTCTTTGACATGAGCTTCAGTATTGGCAGACACATCAACTTTGATCAAAAGAGGTCCTAAGATTGAGAGGGTTGTGGCTTCACGCCCATACAGCATGGCAAAAGGGGATTAACCAGTCACTTGGTGCCTACTGAGTTGATAAGCAAAGAGGGCAGCAGGAAGGAACATATCCCAATTGGCGACATCAGAGAGTATGAGTTTCCTCATTATGGATACCAGGGAGGAATTGGCTTGTTCAACAGTTCCATTAGTTGATGGTTTATACGGCTTGGAGAAAGATTAGTGGGTACCCATAGCTTCTACAATATATGTGATGAGGCGAGCATTAAAGTTGGTGCTATTGTCAGAAAACAGGACTTGAGGGAAGCCACATTGGTAGAAGATATCTTGCAGCAAGAAATTAGCAGTGGTCTTGGCAGTTATATCTTTTGTATCTCTAGCTTCACCCATTTGCTAAAATGGTCTATGGCAACTAAGATAAAGTAACACCCAGATCTAGACCAAGGGAGAGGCCCAACACACCTTTTGTTGGATGGGTGATGATTGAGGAAGTTGGCAGCAGTGAATAAAGAGAAAACCTGGTGATCATCTTCAGGTAGATTGAAATCACTAAAAGTTTTGAAAGGGTAGAGGGAGGCCACTTGCTTTGCTTCCAGTATACAACCATGCCCTACAACCTGACCCTGGGTCACCTGCATGGATAGGGCTTTCAGGTTGGCAAGCAATAGTTGTATAGGCTCTTTGTGGGTTTGATCTAGAATTCCTGGGCACAGTCCAGGTTCTTTGCGGCTTAGGGATTCAGGTGAGTAGAGTTTCAAGAACAACTTTTAAGGTAGTTCATAAGAAATCTGAGAGTCAACCATCACCTTGGAGCCCAGAGAAATGGTGATAGACGCTGGGGCAAGAAGAGGTATATCTTCTTCTGCAGGACAGGAAGGAGGAGGGGTGCACATGTTGGAGGAGTGGGTCCTATACTTGAGAGAGAAGATACCCGTGGGATACTCAAGCACACAAGTTTTAGAACGTTTTCCTGGAAGTTGTTGGGGTTCCTCAAAAATCAAAGTGACCTCATATCCTAACAGAAAAAGATATCCATCTTGCAGGTTTACAATCCTTATATACTCACGGAGGAATTATGTACCAACCAAGAGATTGTAGCTCTTGTTCTCAAGGACAACTGCAGGGGAAGCAATGGGGAGTTTCCAAAACCTCATGGGCAGGGCTGAATAGGCACCAATGTCTTGAGTTTGTGCCATGCCAGCTGTGCCATACAACTGAGTGTAGTTGAGATCAGGAGCCAGTTTAAGTTTCTTCATTAGTTTTGAAGATACTAAGTTGACTGGAAAACCCATGTCCAGGATGGCTTTGATTTTAACCTTTTGGATCAATACCTCCACACAGTTTGTATCTTTCCCAAAGGGAAGTAGGACAGCCAGCACATCCTGTGCAGCCTCTAGCTCCTTTTCCCATTTAGCTAACATGCATCTTAGGGCCAGAATCTCCTTATACACAGTCTGCAGTGGGAGAGATACAGTTACGTTTTGAAATAGAGCTTTGACTAGCTTGGCTGCTTCTTCAGAAGAATCAACCAAGACAGGAGATCAATGGGCCTGGGCTAGGTAAGGGCAAGCCACCATGGCTTTGGCTTCACTTGAAGGTGCTTGAGAAGTGGCGGTGGTCTTCCCAGAGCAAAGCTTGTAAGGGACAGACAAAGTTTCTGGAAAAGCCAACACAGAGTAGCCATAACTATCAGACTCTTCACAATCAGAATATTCAGGTTTGAAATCACTGGAGAGATTGTGGAATAGATGAAGAATAGTTAGGCCAGAGGACAAGGGAGCTTCCTTGTCAGAAGGAGGATCAGGAGGAGACAGGGGAGATTGGTCAGCTGAGAGTGTCTCAGCCTCTAAGCTGACCTCTCTTTTCCCGCCTGTTCCTTGGGGTCACAACCTTCTACCTGGGGATAAGTGTAGATACATGAGTAGTGGCCTATTTTCCTGCAGTTATGACAACCTTGCCTCTTATTCTGTCCAACTGAACCCAGCGTCATAATGTGCGGTGTACAAGAGGTAGTCCTGGCATTACTGTCTTTATTTTCACGCACCACTGTACCCCCATGGGTCAAGTGCATTTCTTGTAAGAGCATCTTAATACTCTTCATGGAAGTGAGGGAAGCCTTGTATGCCTTAAAGTGTAGGCATAGAAGCTGGTTCTTCTTTGTTGCATTTGAACAAGCCGTGTAAGCTTCACAGGGAGTCAACTGTTAGCTGGTGATTAACTGTTGACCTTCAATGTAGAAGGGATCCGCAAACTCAGACAGGGTTTCCTTGGGCTTAAAGGCAATGTGCATAAATTCATCCTTCTTGACCTCCAAGCTGAGATCTCCTCCAAACTCCTCAAGAAGGAGACGCTTCATGTCCTCCCAAGTAACAATGGAGGGGAGTTTGGGGACTACCACTTCTTGGCACATGGGGTGAAGACAGGTAAGGATATGTTCTTTTTTGAGCTCATCAGTGGCCCTATGCATTGCAGTCTTGTAGATAGCTAAAAGGCGACAATGGTAGAGGTCTTAGGGTTGAATATCTGTTTGAAAATTGGCTTGTAGTTCAGGTCAATGGACAGGGAAGTGGACTGACTGTTGTCACCAGGATTGAGAACATTGATGTGAGGGTTGTCTCAAACTCAGATTCAGCAGAAGGTTGTCTATACCAGAGAATTTGAAGACTCTCTTCCAGGGTATCCAGTGTAGAACTATTCTGTGCACTGATATCTCAGGCGGTAGCAGCAGCAGCTCCAAATTCATTGATTTTGATCTGCTGTACCACCAACATACCAGAAACACCATTGACACAAGTATCCAGGGAAGTTGTTTGAGCAATCAGCAGGGTAAATTGACCATTTATTGTCTCTTTGAGTCAGGAGAGGGTTTGCACCTTGTGTTCTAGAGCATATTGTTGATCTGCCACATCATTAGTTCCTGCCGCTAAGTGATCCAAAGTGAGAGCACAGTTGACACGGGGTTGGCCTTCCAATCCAGGGCAACACCCATGGTCAAGGTGGATAGGAGTACCAGAGACTTCAGTCTCCCTTTCACCATCAGACTCAGAGGACAAGTCATCAGGGTCAGAGAGACATTGTCTCAAATACTCAATCTTGCCTTGCAAAGTAGCTACTTGGTCAGTTAGCATGGCAATGTTAGGATCAGGTGTAGGTTTGACAGGCAGAGGATGCGGGGCAGAGGCTTGACGTCAAGTAGTGGCTTTGAGTTCAGTTTTAGCTTCCCATACCTTTATTTAGGATAAACAGGGTCTTGACTGAAGGAGTTTGATGTGAATGCCGCTATTCACCACATTTCAATTTTGCCTTTGGTGGGCCATTTTGAAGACAAGTCCCTTGCTTTTGCTTTTGACTCTCAAAATGTTTAATGAATGAATCAGGAGATAAATTGTTTGGTTTATTGACTCTGCGCAACTCACTTGCCCCACTCATGCTGGTGGCAAGTGATCCTACTGTCCTGGTAGCGCTTTGTGGTATTGCAAACCACTATATATTCCATATTCCTATTCACCAATAAAATCATGTTCTATTCACATTTTTGTCTGTGTGTCTTCTAGTACTTTGGTGCCTCTCTCTAGCCACAACTAGTAGAGATTATTCATCCAGCGCCAAAAAGTAATCACATATCTTTCCCTGACATCTAACCAAGACTTAGTATGAATCCAATCCTAAGGTTAGGATTTCCCGTTGTGTGTCTGTGCCGTGCCTCAGAACGCGACAGAGTTGGCAGAGTTACTTCAATGAAGGCCACCCTCTTGTTGTTGTAGTTCTGAACCTGACTCAGATTGTCTTCCAAAGCAGCATTGTCCAAGCCATATTGAAAACATAGATGTTGGCCCCAAGTATTGATGTGGGTCCCAACCAACTCAAGCTGGGAATTAACATGCTCTCAAAACTGTTTGAGTTCAGCAACTAGGGTCTCAAAATCTTGATGATATTTTAGGAGGGTCAACTCTATCTGGCCACGCCAGGTAGCTTGGTGATAATCCAGCTTACAATGTTGATCCTTAATATATCCAGGGAAAAAGGAGCAAAGGGAGTTTAGAGACAAAGTCAAATACTTTTGTGAAGCTAGCAAGTCACACTAGGTATCTGAAATGCAAGCAAATAGACTATGGGACCATTCTTGATAGGCCATATTCTGAGCTTGGTTGTTAGAAACAGTGGTAGTCACAGCAGTCAAGAGTTGGTTTTGAGATCCCAACGCCAATTGATGATGGACCAGCGCAGGTTGGATAAACTGGTTAACTAACACGCCAATAGTCTCCATTGATTCCATCAGCGCAGGGGGAAGACCAAAATCCAAGAGGAAGGAGTATAGGTCTTCAGAAGTATACTTGGGACAGAGACCAGGGATAGTGTGCATCTTCACAGCGCCTGTGTGCAGGAGAGAGCAGGCAGCAGCACAAGCTTGCTCATAGTTGAGTGATAAAACTGAAAGGGGGCCCAAGAGGGCCCGGGAGACAGCACCATTACCATAGGAGTGGAAGGGGAATCAGTGATATCTTCTTCTAGAGGGGGACTAGAAACTTTAGGTTTCTTGGGCACTTCAGAAACAAAGGGAGAAGGGCTAGAGAATGCACACGGAATGGGGTAACCAAGGGGCTTGCAGCCCCTGTAGTGAGCACCATTTTGTTGTTTTTTGGCTCCTGGGGATGACATCCAGGAGGACACAGCAGGAAATCTTTATAACAAAAGATTTGAGGTTCAAAGCTAGCCTTGG
The DNA here is from genome assembly GCA_014839935.2 of Entomophthora muscae. Taxonomy (NCBI): domain Eukaryota; kingdom Fungi; phylum Entomophthoromycota; class Entomophthoromycetes; order Entomophthorales; family Entomophthoraceae; genus Entomophthora; species Entomophthora muscae. The sequence continues at coordinate 39,732 of QTSX02004496.1, read as the reverse complement.
GTTAGCCTTCAGGGCAAAATTAAGGGCACATACCTTAATTTCCTGGAATACAAGATGAGGATTTCCTTTTGTTAAAAAGGAAAGGAAAAAGCTTGAAGAATATTAAAGACAATGCAGATTTGGATAAGCTTGTCTTTATTAGGAGAATTGATTCTACTTAAATACTAGACAAGGGATAGTGATCACTCATTAGATAGACAGAGTGGCCAAAGGGTCACATTGGGATGAGATCATACCAGGATCAGAAAAGGGAAGGTATGGTATTCCAGAATGGGTAGATATTGGTACAGACCCATTTACAGAAGACAAGGAATTCCCAAACTCAAAGTCAAAACCAGTCAAATAGTTGCATTTATCATTATTTGAAGGCCACATAAAAATAGCATTAATGGCACAATTTACAACACAGCCTCACACATCCAAGGCAATTGATCAGCAGGTGACTTGCCCATTATAAAGGGCTCATCCTTACTATATAATCTCCCACATATAAAATAAAGATATTGTCCAGCTTCTAATATTTTCTCCCTGTAACTATGCTAATCCAGCCAAGCTACAACAAGGTTGAGAAAAACAGTAAAGAAAGCCCTGAAAGCTCTTGTGCCCAAGATAAAAATAAGCTAGCTTGCTGTGAAAACGCCCAAGAATAAGCTTCCAAACATTACAAAGAAGATTGCGACCTGGCTTCTAAATATCCAGAAGGATGTGCTGGAGGATCTATGCCTTAAATTGGGCCTTTCTAGTCCTTCTGGGTACTTCTTGGTAGGCTGTTTGCTTAACAAGAACAGTAAAGGCCATATTCACAATAGCTTATCACTGATAAGATGACCTTAAGTCTTTACCTATCCAGTGGAGGTAACAAATAAGAGTAGTCAAGTATATATCAAGTAGCAAGTGTAAAGTAAAGTCTTGTTTATTTAGAAAGATAAAGAGGGATATATAGTCCATTCAGTGCTAATGACTCAGACTAATGACTGATGCCAATTAGCACTGTAGATCTGAAGGGGGTTTGAGGGCTAATAAAAGGGGGTCAAGGTATTGGGTATCAGGCATCTTCTCAGTTGAGCCACATGTTATAATGGCTGTGCTTAGATGCATTTCCAATACATTAACATCAAAGTGCTCTATTTTAAATACACATCCTTGTTAGGAAATAGTGCATAATCTGAACTATATATGCCAAATATCTATCCTTCTGATAGACTAATCAACATCAACATAGTAAATATTACAACAATCTATAATTCAAACTTCATTGGTTTTGCGGTGGCAGAGCCCTGGTAAAGAACCCTGAGATATTTAAGCAACTTAAACCCCCCAAAAAACACCCAGACCAGCTCTGGCAAAACAACATGATTTACCAGAAAATTCTTAAGCAGCTGTTCCTTTGAGGGAGGGCTGATAGAGAGAATCTAGAACGAAGTAATTTAAAAGATAAAGAGCAGACATATATTGGCGTTCAGGTTGAATTTGAGGGCAAGGCCTGTATGCTGTTCAATCCTTTATTGTTGAAGACTTTCTACAGCAATAATGTAGAAACTGTTTGTAAGCCAGCTGGCCATGACCCCACCTTTATTTGAAAAAATTCTAGAAAAACTGAGAGGTGCTCACCTGCTTCCCAGTAGCTCTAGCCAAGTTTCAGCCAGAAGATTTTGGCCTGTGTTGTGAGCTGATCTTGAAGACATCTTTAGGTGGAAGCCTTTTGCTTTCCATTTTAGAGTATGAATGCAGCCTAATAAAAAGTTAATACTACTGACAATAAAACCACATGTCTTTAAAGTCTAGCTAGAGATAACAGCTAAGATTGGGCTAAGTAAAGATCAAGTAAGTAAAACTATTTTTTTATTGGAAAAATGAGCAAAGTTATATACTGCGTTGGCTGCACAACAGATGCAGAGATGTTATTACACCTGCCCTGTAGATTAGGGTATACCATAATGTTCTGAGATCTGGAGCGGCACATGAAACTATGTCTTTGGTATATATAGATGAATTTCTGATCCAAAAGCAAAAAAGAAAACATGATATTCATGCTATTTGATTGTGGTGTAGCTACCTTTTTTTGGTAATAAATCATTGTTTTCAAACCTAATCTATTGATGATGCGATAGCTTAGACAGAGTAACTTTCATCCTAAAAAATCTACCTAAAAATTATGTTTGATCCAACAGGGCTGCCAGTGCAATCCTAAGTCTTGCATTGATATTGATATTGTTCCTTTAATTGTCTTTGGTTATTCACCTCTGTTACAATCTACAACAACTTAGATTAGAGAGCTGCTGTGCTAACTGTGGCTCCACAGATCTAAATTGACTATTTTGTTTTGCCTTATGGGTCCAAGAGGACATTTTTCTGACTCATATTAGAGTAATCAAAGAGGATGTCTTACATAAACCTCTCTTAGATATGACAGAACAGGAATGAATACATTTCTGCTTTCCAAAAGAGTATTATATTTTCTGTTTGATAGATTTTTTTAAAAAATAACATAGCTTACCTTGGTACCAACTATGACAATAGTGTGGGTGACAAGTGTCTTTGAAGACTTTGGATATGTCTGGTGTGAAGACAAGACTATGATACCAGCAACTATGAAGAAGACTTTTTGAGCGACATAATACAAGAGCAAGATTAGTACATTGTATGATAAATTTTATAAGTTATTTGCCAAGTTTTTAGGGCAAAGGTTTCATTTGATTTTTAAATTAGCATATGCATTATGATGGATGTCAAGGCCAGCACCCAAAACGCATTAAGAATTACCCTTAAACTGAAAGAATTGTAATAATACCTAGGCAGGAAGAATATTGCTCCTGGTTACAGCTCAATTGAGCATGTAATACAGGACACTGTGATACAGGAAGTTGCTACATAATAGATGCTCTACCCACAAACATCATACTGGTCACTTAAATATAAATTTGACTTTTATAAGATGTTGGGAGCCTTTAACCAGGGTGTACAGATCATTTATCCTCTGGCAGTGGGGAATTGATTGAGCTTCAGTAGCAAGTTCTGCCACACCAGTTTCCAATAAAGCTTCATTGCACTCTTCTTCTGATATTTCTTGATCATGAACTTGTGATTAACAAAATCAATGGATTTTTATCAACTCTTTTTTTCTTTTATTTTTTTATTGAAATAGAGGTTTTATCATTTGCACTCTACATCTTAATTAATTCTGCGGCAGCTTTCAAAGCAATGGCGCTGAGCGAAATCAACTCAGAGTTAAACGAAATAGAAGTGGTCCCAAATCTATTGTTAATCAATATAAATCCTTGGTTTTTTAATTTCGTTTAAATCTGATTTAATTTCAATTTGCGCCACAGCTCTGAAAACCACTATATGTATTGAAAAGTATCTGTTTAAATGTGTGGGTGAAAGTTATTAAGCTGAGATGGGGTCCATGGGATTTTCGGGTCTGCACTTGGAGCTTGGCCTAGATTTAGATTACCAATTGCGTGTTTATAATGGAAGAGGGTATATTGGCCAGGGTTGTTGTGTACAAAACATCATGGGTAATTAGCGCTACATTTGTTTTGTTGCGATTGACGGGGCGTGAGTTATGGTGATGAGCCGGGAAACGCGGAGTTTGGGGAAGGTTGTGGTATTTCCTTTGGCGTTCAGCTAATCAGATGTAGTTTGGATAATCATTCGTCATTTGGTTGTTTATTTGGAATATCAGATATAGGGATGGTCCTGTGAAAAGGACTGGGGGTTTCACGCCAAGCAAAATATATTATGATTCAGTCGAGTTTCACTTGGAGGCTGAGTTGGGGTCGCTCGATAATCAAGGGTTTTTGGGGTCAGCCAATGTTGCCTAATTAGGACATATGGGTTGACAGATGGATTTGATTGGATGTTTTTTTGCGGAGAATGAAGCAAGTTCATTTTGGATGATAAACGTTTAGGCCCCTGAAGCTCAGCTGGGGACCGGAAAAGGTAAAACTAAAAAGGGATGTATTGACAGGGGCATTTTCGAAAATAGTTGCTAAGCAGATGGCGTGAGGTATAAAAAAGGATGGTGATGGTAAGAGAAATTATGAAGTTTATCGCTTGTGTTGCTGGTGTTTTGGCGGTGAATGAGCGTCGCTTGGTTAAGACGTCGGAGAACGCAGCCGCGCAATGGGTGACGGAGCAGGATATCCTCACCATGCTCCAGAGCCACACCCACTTCATGGACATTACAGAGACTGGCGATGCTCCCAAATTGCGCGCATTTCGCAGTGGACCCCAGTTTCCCTCTGCGACGCGATATGCTGACAAGGTCAGGCCTCTGCTGGAACAGATCAGCAACAACCGCATGTTGGCTTTCTTGACGGAATACTCAAGCTTCTACAACCGCTACTATTCGTCCCAGACGGGGGTTGCTGCCTCCAAGTGGTTGAAGGAGCAGATCCAAAACTCCACCTTTGGAATGAAAATCCAAATCGAAGCAGTTTCCCACTCCTTTCCTCAGCAATCCATCATTGCTCGGTTCCCTGGCTCGGATCCAGCCCTTGCCAACGAAATTGTAATTATTGGTGGCCATTTGGACTCCATCAACATGTATGACCCATTGGAGGGTATGGCTCCTGGCGCAGACGACGATGGCACTGGAACAACTGCTAACCTCGAGACATTCCGTATCCTAGCAGCCAGTGGTTTCTCTCCCAAGCGCACAGTTGAATTCCACTGGTACGCTGGCGAAGAGAAAGGCTTATTGGGATCGCAGGACATTGCAAAGAGTTACTTCAAAGCCAAAAAGAATGTAGTTTCCATGGTGCAGTTCGACATGGTGGGCTACCTCACCCACAATCGCCAGGTTGCCTTTGTCAACGACTATACCAACCCAGCCCTGACTGATTTCCTGCGCAAGGTAGCTGATAAGTATTTGAACATCACCCATACCGAGTACACCTGCGGCTATGGGTGCTCCGACCATGCCTCCTGGACAAAGTATGGCTTCCCCTCCGCCTTCCCCTTTGAAGACGAGATCAACCCCAACATCCACACTGCCCAGGACACCCTTGATTTTGTCAACTTTGACAACGTCAAGGAATTCGTCAAGCTGGCCATTGCTTACCTAGTAGAAATTGCTGAACCCAGCACTTGAATAAAACCATCAACCCCCATCCAAATTACACTTGCGCTCCCAGGCTTTGAATAACTATTTATTGGATAGTCATTTAAACCACTCCTGCCCAGCAAAATGCTTTGTGCTCGGACAAACCCATTCCACCATAAGGAGGGGCTTTAATCCTGATATCCACTTTTCAGTTGAACGATGTTCAGCCCCAAGAATCATTTTAAGGTAAAAAATATACAACCCTTTTAATCCCATTAAGCTTGCAAAATGGTATGTTGCAACCAAGTTCCTAGACTTGCCCACCAATGTATCTTATGATACACAGGGGGCGCTCAATGAGTCTCCCCTTGACGTATCTAACAACATGAATCAACATGATAGCAATATCAAACTGCAGGCACTTTCTTCTAATTAGGAGCACTACTAATTTGACCTGCTGATCCTTGCATGAGTTATTCCTTGGCTTCAAACCCTACATGGAACACGCCACTATTGTAAATTGCGCCATTAATGCTATTTTGATATGGCCTTTGAATATTGATAGCTGCAAAGATTTGACTGGTTTCTCTTTTGAGTTCAGAAATTCCTTGCCTTCCGCAAATGGGTCTGGTCCAATATCCACCCATTCTGGAATACCGTACCTTCCCTTTTCTGATCCTGGTATGACCTCACCCCAATGTGACCCCCTCAGCCACTCTGTCTTTCTAATGAGTGATCACTGTCCCTTGTCTACTATTTAAGTAGAATCAAATCTCCTAATAAAGACAAGTTTATCCACATTTGTGTTGGCTTTAATAATTTTCAAGCTTTTTCCTGTCCTTTCTGCCAAAAGGACTTTCACATCTTGTTTTCCAGGAAATTAAGGTATGTGCCCTTAATTTTGCCCTGAAGGCTAACCCAAGGCTAGCTTCAAACCTCAAAACTTTTGTTATAAAGATTTCCCGCTGAGCCCTCCTGTATGTTGTCCCCAGGAGCCAAACACAAAAAAATGGTGCTCACTACAGGGGCTGCAAGCCCCTTGATTACCCTGTTTCCACACACATTCTCTGGTCCTTCTCTCTTTGTTTCTGAAGTATCCAAGCAACCTAAAGTTCCTAGTCCTCCTCTAGAAAAAGACATCATCAATGCCCCCTCAGCTCCCATGGTATTGGTTCTGTCTCCTGGGCCCTCTTGGGCCTCCTTCCAGCTTTCTCTCTCAATTACAAGCAAGCTCATGCTGCCACCTGCTCCCTTCTCCACTCTGGCACTGTGGCAATGCACACTATCCCTGGTCTCTGTCCTGGGTACGCTTTCAATGACCTGTACTCCTTTTTTTGGACTTTGGTCTTCCCCCCGTGCTGATGAAGTCCATGGATACAATTGGCGTGTTGATTAATCAGTTCATCTAACCCGCCTTGGTTCACCATCAACTTGCATTAGGATCCCAGAATCAACTATTAAATGCTGTAGCCACTGCTGTCTCAAACAACAATGCTGATAATATGGCATATTAAGAATGGTTTCACAGTCTCTTTGCATGTATTTCTGATAACTAGCGCAACTTGCTGGCCTCTCAGAAGTACTTAAACTCCTTGCTAAATTCCTTTTGCTTCTTGCTCCCTGGATACATCATAGACCAACTATGCAAATTGAATGAGCATCAGGCAGCATGGTGTGGACAGATTGAGGCCTTTCTGCTAAATCATTGCCAGAATTTTGAGACTCTGGTTAGTAAACTTAACTAATTCAGAGAACATATCAATCCATAACTTGAATTGGTGAAAGCTTATGTTGATACTTGGGGCTGCTATCTGCAGCATCAATATGAACTTTTGTTAAGGCTGCATTAGATGACACTCTATATCAAGTACAAAATTATGTGGGCAATAGAGTAGCGTCTATTGAGGTGACTCCTCCCGCTCCTCCTGCGGAGGCCCCCTCTGACTTTGAGGCCAAGGTATGGGAAGCTATAGCCAAGCTCAAGGCTACCACTTGGCGTCAATCTTTTGTTCAGAACCCCTCTCCAGTCAAACCTATGCCTGACCCTCGCATTGCTTCACTCACTGATCAAGTAGCTACTTTGCAAGGCAAAATTGAGTTTTTGAGGCAACACCTCTCTAATTCTGGAGACTCGTCCTCTGAGTCTGAAAATGAAGAGGAAGAAAAGTTGCTAATACTTCCGCTCATGGCAATCATGGTTGCTACCCTTGTTTGGAAGGCCAACCCTGGGTCAACTGCACAAGTGCACTAGATCAGCTTGCAAAAGTAACAAATGATATAGCTGATAGGCAAGACACATTGAAAAGGGAGGTACAAAACCTCTCCTGCTTTACTGAGACTATTAATGGACAAGTTGTCTCCTTGGTTGCTCAGACCACTTCTCTGACCACCTGCCTCAATGAAATTGCTGGCACCTTGGTGGTGCAACAAATTAAGATTGACAAATTTGAAGCTTCTGCGGCCACAGCTAGAGATATTAGTGATTAAAACAGCTCTACCTTGGATACCCTAGAGGAAAGCCTTTGAACCCTATGGGCTAGACAACCTGCTGCTGAATTTGAGTTTTAAGGCAACCCTCACATTAACGTCCTCAACCCAGATGAAAAAAGTCAGTCCTCATCCTTGTCCATTGACCTAAATTACAAACCAACCTTCAGACAGATATTTGATTCTAAAACATCTACCATTGCTGCCTTCCTAAAAATTTACAAGACTGAAATGTGTAGGGCCACTGATGAACTCAAAAAGAAACATATCTTCACCTGTCTTCATCCCACCTGCCAAGAAGTGGTAGTCCCCAAGCTCTCCTCCATTGTTACTTGGGAAAACATGAAGCACCTCCTTATTGAGGAGTTTGGAGGAGATATCAGCTTGGAGGTCAAGAAGGATGCATTTATGCACATTGCCTTTAAGCCCAAGGAAACCCTGTCTGAGTTTGTGGATCCCTTCTACATTGAAGGTCAACAGTTAATCACCAGCTAACAGTTGACTCCCTGTGAAGCTTACACGGCTTGTTCAAATGCAACAAAGAAGAACCAGCTTCTATGCCTACACTTTAAGGCATACAAGGCTTCCCTCACTTCCATGAAAAGTATTAAGATGCTCTTACAAGAAATGCACTTGACCCATGGGGGTACAGGGTATGTGAAAATAAAGCCAGCAATGCTAGGACTACCTCTTGTACACCGTGCATTATAACGCTGGTCTCAGGTGGACAGACTAACAGGCAAGGTTGTCATAACGGTGACCAAATAGGGCACCACTTGCGTACTTGCACTAATCCCTGAGTGGAAGGATGTGACCCCAAGGAACAGGAGTAAAAAAGAGAGGTCAGCTTAGAGACAGAGACGCTCTCTGCTGACCAATCTCCCCTGTCTTCTCCTGATCCTCCTTCTGACAAGGAAGCTCAATCTCCCTCTAGCCCAACTATTTTTCACCTATTCCACAATCTCTCCAGTGATTCAGACCCTGAAGATTCTGATAGTGAAGATTCTGATAGTTATGGCTATTCTGTTCTGGCTGTTCCGGAAATTATCTCTGTTCTGTACAAGCTTTGCTCTGGGAAGACCTTCACCACTTCTCAAGTACCTGCAAGTGAAGTCAAAGCCATGGTGACTTGCCCTTATCTAGCCCAGGCCATTACCTCCTGTCTTTGTTGATTCTTCTGAGGAAGCAGCCAAAGCTCTCTTCCAAAATGTAACTGTATCTCTCCCACTACAGACTGTGTATAAGGAGATTCCTGCTTTAAGGTGCATGTTAGCTAAATGGGAAAAGAAGCTAGAGGCTGCACAAGACGTACTGGCAGTCTTGCCCCCCTTTGGAAAAGATACAACCCACATGGAAGTATCAATCCAAAAGATTAAAATCAAAGCCATCTTGGACACAGGCTCTCCAGTCAACGTAGTATCTTCAAAACTAATGAAGAAACTTAAGCTGGTCCCTGACCTCAACTACACTCAGTTGTATGGCACAGCTGGCATGGCACAAACGCAGGCCATTGGTGCCTACTCTGCTTTACTCATGAGGTTTGGGAAACTCCTCATTGCTTCCCCCGCTATAGTCCTTGAGAACAAAAGCTATGATCTCTTGGTTGGTACACAATTCCTTTGAAAGTATAACAGGATTGTGAATTTACAAAATGGATATCTTTCACTCTTAGGATATGAGGTCCCTTTGATTTTTGAGGAACCTCTGCGCCTCCCAGGAAAACGTCTTAAAACTTGCGTGCTTGAGTACCCCATGGGTATCTTTTCTCTCAAGTATAAGACTCACTTCTCCAACATGCGCACCCCTCCTCCTTCCTGCCCTGCAGAAGAAGGGGTACCTCTTCTTGCCCCAGCAGCTATCATCATTCCTCCGGGATCTCAAGTGGTGATTGATTCTGAGATTTCTTACAAACTACCTGAAAAATCATTCTTGGAACTCTACTCACCTGAATCCCTAAGCTGTAAAGAACCCTGCCTGTGTCTCCGGATTCTAGATTGAACCCACAAAGAGCCTGTCCAATTACTGCTTGCCAACCTGACAGCCCTGCCCATGCAGGTGACCCAAGGCCAAGTTGTAGGGCATGGTCTTATAATGGGAGCAGACTAAGTGGCCTCCCTCTATCTCTTTGGACTTTTAGTGATTTCAATCTACCTGAAGACAATCCTCATGTCCTCTCCTTATTCACTGCTGCTGACTTCCCCCAATTGTCTCCCATCCAACAAAGAGACGTTTTGGACCTGCTCAATCAGTTTAGCAACATCTTTGCCTCTGGACCTATGGACTATGGCCTGGCTAAAGGGGTTATTCATCAGATTGATACTGGAGATGTGCCCCCTTTTTGTGCCAAACCATATTGCTGTAGTAGGGTGGAGAATGCTCAAGTGTCTAAAGAACTCAAACAACTACTAGACGCTGGGTCACTGGCTCCTTCCCAAAGTCCTTGGGCTTCCCTGTTATTGATCCTCAAGAAGAAAGATGGAGGACACCACATTGTAATGGACTATCACCGCCTGAACTCTCTCTAAGAAAGACTCATACCCCTTGCCCAGAATTGACAATGCTCTCAGACAGTTGGGTGGTTCCAAGTTTCTCTCAGCCATGGATCTAGCCTCTGGATACTGGCAAGTTGACCTATCTCCTGAAGATAGAAAAAAGGCTGCGCTTATCACCTCAGAAGGCCTTTTTGAACCCACTTGTATGCCCCAAGGACTCTGCAATGCCCCTGCTACATTTCAACAGGCTATGAAGTCCATTCTACGAGACCTAAAGCTCTCTTGTGTCCTTGTGTACCTTGATAACATAGCTGTATTCAGTGCTACCTTTACTAATCATTTGGAACACCTCAAGGCTGTCTTTGTCAAGATCTGCAAAGCTGGCTTGAAACTCAAACCCTCCAAGTGCTCCTTCTTTAAAGAACGCCTTGAGTTCTTAGGTCATGAGGTCACTCAAACTAGAATCTGCCCCATGAATAATAAGATGGAAGCCATCAACTAGATTCTACCTCCCACAAATCTTTGAGAGGTCCAAGTATTCCTTGGTATGATGGGCTACTACCAACAGTTCATATCTGATTTTGCTGAACTGAGGGAACCCCTTGTCCAACTGCTTTGCAAAGTCCCCTTTGAGTGGACTGACAGCCAACAACAAGCATTTGAAGCATTGAAGGCCAAGCTCAAAGAGGCTCCTATCTTGGTCTATCCTGATTATGATAAAGAGTTCACCTTGTATACTGACGCTAGTGGAGTAGCTGTGGGTACCATCTTAGCCCAGTTTTGATAATGAAGGCGTGGATTGTCCTGTAGCCTAATATTTGTAGGTCCTTAATAAGCACAAGAAAAACTACAGTGTCACTGAAAAGGAATGTCTGGCGGTGCTGCATGCTGTAAAACAGTTCAGGCATTACATCTATGGGACCCACTTCATGGTGGTCACAGATCACCCCTCCCTCAAATGGCTGCAACAACTAAAGAAGCCTGAAGGTCAACTAGCGTGTTGGGCTCTGCGCCTACAAGGGCACAATTTCACTGTGATAACTTTTCTGGGGCCCAACATCAGAACGCTGATGGCTTGTCAAGGATGCCAATTCTAGCTATCCACCCCGCTGACACTGATCACCTATATGAATTAATAAGGTACCCTGACTCTTGGACCACTGATCCAGAAGAAATTTTATTGGCGCTACAAACCCTATCCAAGGACACTGTAATTTGAGATAAGCAACTCTTCAAAAAGGTCAACAATGCCTACCTATCCTACGTTTTCCCTAGCATGAGGATATCCATTATCCTCCAAGCTCACATTGACACTGGGCATGGGGGTATAGCCAAAACTCATGACTGGCTATGCAAGAACTTTTATTGGGAGAACATGCGCCTTCTGATCCCTGATGTTCTTGCCTCCTGTCATTTGTGCCAACTCCACGTCCTTGTCCTTCCCAACACTAGTTTAAGATCATTCCCTCTAAGCATGATTTTCACACTTTGAGTATTGATGCTGTTGGGCCTTTCCCTTGGTCTAGATTGGGGTATAAGTTTATCTTAGTTGCCATAGACCATTTTAGCAAATGGGTTGAAGCCAGAGTCACAAAAGATATAACTGCCAAGACCACTGCTTTTTTCTTGCTGAAAGATATCTTCTACTGACATGGCTGCCCTCAAGTCCTGCTTTCTGACAATGGCACCAATTTTAATGCTTGCCTCATCACGTCTATTGTTAAAGCTATGGGTACCCACCAATCTTTCTCTGCGCCATATAACCCTTCAACTAATGAAACTGTTGAACAAGCCAATTCCTCCCTGGTGTCTATAATGAGGAAACTCACGCTCTCCAACACTGCTAATTGAGATATGTTCCTCCCTGCTGCCATCTTTGCTTACCAACTCAGTAGATACCAAGTAACTGGTCAGTCTTCTTTTGCTATGCTGTATGAACGTGAAGCCGCCACCCCTCAATCTTGGGACTCCCTTGATCAAAGTTGATGCATCTGCAAATCCTAAGGCCAATGTTAATGACTCAAACAATTGTATCATTGACATCCAAGCAACAGCTTATTCCACTGCTTACAAGGTTAAGGCTCTAGAGCTCTCCCCATTCAATGCTTCTAGAGCCCCCTCCCTGAGTACCAAATAGGCAACCTGGTTCTCTACTACCAGAATTGTACAGGTGGTAGAGCTCATAAGCTGGATTCCCTCTGGGTTGGGCCCTGTGAAGTCACCTTTAAAAAGGATGTTGAGTATACCTTGAAATTGCTGTCTTCTGGACATCCCTTTGCCTGCATTCACTCCAAATTTTCCGCAAATATCAACTCCCTGTGTCCAATCTTGAGGGGGGAGATGTTGGAAATTGCGCCATTAATGCTATTTCAATATGGCCTTCAAATATTGATAGCTACAAAGATTTGACTGGTTTTTCTTTTGAGTTCAGAAATTCCTTGCCTTCTGCAAATGAGTCTGGTCCAATATCCACCCATTCCGGATTATCATACCTGTCTGTGAATGATACTGGTATGACCTCATCCCAACGTGACCCCCTCAGCCACTCTGTCTTTCTAATGAGTGATCACTGTCCCTTGTCTCTATTTAAATAGAATTAAATCTCCTAATAAAGTCAAGCTTATCCACATTTGCGTTGGCTTTAATAATCTTCAAGCTTTTTCCTGTCCTTTCTGCCAAAAGGACTTTCACATCTTGTTTTCCAGGAAATTAAGGTACATGCCCTTAATTTTGCCCTGAAGGCTAACCTAAGGCTAGCTTCAAACCTCAAATCTTTTGTTATAAAGATTTCCTGCTGTGTTCTCCTGGATGTTGTCCCCAGGAGACAAATACAACAGCCATTATTCAACCCCTTGTGGCTGTGTGGCTTTCCCATATAGTAGATTAATCACAGTATTCCACAATAAACAACATTTTATTCTATTAATTTCCGTCCTTTCTATTGGACGTTTGTCTTCCCCAATCAAATACTGAACTCTAATTGGTTTAGTTGGAACAGTGGTAACACAGGTAGGTTAACAACCTACTTAAATGAAAAATTCCCCCAAGTAAGGACAAAGTACGGTTTGTATGGCTCTCCCCATCAAGAAACTTTCCTGACAATCCCCAAGGGGGATATCCCCAACAGTTATGTCATCTACCAAGATCAACTGGTACTTACAAGCATGTACAAGCAACTCTGTCTTGAGCAGCGCAACGCAAGCGTTGCCCCACCCCAAATGGATCTGTCCCAATGCATGCTCAACCTATAGCTTGAATCTTTTGCAGGTGGTGTCAAAGGGGCTGACATCCTCAGTTGGCTCCACTCTACCAAAACATGCCTCTTTATCTGCCAAGTACCTGAACCCATGTGGGTTGCCACTGCTTTGGTTTGTCTTACAGGGCCTGCTGCTGTGTGGTTCACCAACTGGGTCAGCCAAGAAATTAATACCACTTGGGTATTGTTCAGGGACGCCACAATGTCCTGCTACAGTGAAACCTTTTCACCATTGTGATGAGAACCTCCTCCTGGCCATTAAACAGACTGAGTTTGTCCCTGAATATTTTGCAGCCTGGCAACAAGCTCTTGCCGCTTCCCCAGAAGCCGTGATCAATGGAAACATCATGCTCCTTCCATTGATAGTTAATGAGCTCAAACCTCATATCTTCAAGTGAGTTCTCATAGGTTGCTGCACCTCCATCAATGGCTGCTACAAGGTCATTGTAGAGGCCAACAATCAGGCTTCAATGGTTTCCACAGATTCAATGACACATCACCCCAACCCTTTCCTGCACCTGGCAGTGCCCACAACCAAGTAGGCTGCCGCCAGTCCTGCCAATAGGAAAATGGGGTTAAATGTCACTGCAAGGGGGAACTCCAGATAGCACAAATTGAGGACCAGGGAAAAGCCTGGGGGTTGTAGCTACAAGAGAACCTACAACCCCACTTGACCCTCACTCTCAACCCCTCCTTGCAAAGAATTTCTGTAACTATAATGTGCATGAAGTTGAAGTCCTCAAAGTCTTTCAGGTCCACAGTGACAATCCTGTTCTCCAAGCAAGTCACTCTTCAAATAAAGTAACCCGCTTGGCCTATCCCTTCTGTTTTTGTGAGAGCACCCACAAACTATTGGTAGAAACTGGGGCCAATCACACTATGGTTGATCAGACATTAGCTGACTCTCAACAGTTAGACCAAGCACCAAGCAGGTTCAAGGAAGTACAAGTGGCTGATTCCCATAGAGTGGCAATTACTCATGAGACAGCACCCTTATCTGTGAGAATGGGGAACATCCAGGTTAGGCTTGCAAGACCAATCATGACAGGGCTCAGCCACAATTTCATTGCTGGCCTTGACTGACTTTGGCACAACCATCCCTACATTGACTGAGATATGTCTGTAATTACCCTCAATAGAAATGGGATGGGTTTCAGATGTATCCTGTTGAAATGAGCAAGTTACTTCACAATACTGTATTTGTCATAATAACAGAAACAGGCTTATATGACTTCAGGGGGAAACTTGACTTTAACCAATGCTTAGTCAAATAATCTGTGATGAACTACCTGCGGCCCTCCCCTTGACCACTCTACCTTCACCAGCACTTGCCACGCTCCTTGAGGAGTATAACAATGTTTTCAGTGAAACACTGGACCAACTACCTCCTCCTTGGGAAATCCAGAATGCTGTAAAACTGTAAGGGTTGCTCCCCAAAGCATGTCTTCTCTATTGTCTAACACCAAAAGAAGATGAAACCCTCTGCCAGCACCTTGTAGACACACTCAATAAGGGCTTCATCTTCCCCTTGCTCTTGCCATATGGGGCTGCAGTCTTCTTTGTAGCCAAGAAGAATGGGTCTCATTGCTTGGTCACAGACTACTGCGCCTTAAATGATGTGACTGTTAATAATAAATACCCCCTGTCATTGATTGACAACCTGTTTGACACGCTCACAGGTGCAAAGGTCTTGAGTAAGATCAATCTCATTGCAGGGTATAACCAGGTCCATATTGCACCAGGGGATGAGGCAAAAACTTCCTTCCATAAACACTACAGGTTTTTTAAGTGTTAAGTCATGAACTTTGGGATGACCAACGCTTCTTCCACCTTTGCCATGTTGATGAACAAAGCATTTGAGGAATTGATTAGGGAATGTGTTGTTGTGTACCTTGACAACATGATTGTATTTAGCCAAGATAAAACCACGCATTTCCAACACCTCTTTGCTGTTTTTGACACCCTTTGTAAAAACCAATTGAAGCCTAAACCCTCCAAATGCGAGTTCCTCAAGTAAGAGCTGCTTTTCCTTGGGCACACAATCTCTGCTCAAGGGATAAAGCCTGAATCCGCCAAAATCAAGGCAATCACAAGCATGTCACCCCCCACCAATGTGGGTCAGGTGCATACATTTTTAGGCATGGTTGTCTACGTGCGCAAGTTTATTCCCAATTGCAGAGAACTGATTGCATCTCTCACTGAGCTGCTAAACACTAAGCAGTGCTTCAAATAAACTCCTGCCATAGATCAAGCCTTTGAGATATTGAAGCAAAGACTTACAACTGTGCCTGCATTGCAATTTATCAATCAGAGCCACCAGTGTCAAAACAACAGGCTCAACCCGCCAGCAAGGTTCCAAGTAAGCGGGTTTGTGACCCGCAATCTGATTACCCGGCCACTCAAAGCCAGACTAGGAAGTCAACTCAAATTGCCAAATCCAACAACATGAGAAAATGCTGATCCCCTATGGTGAATATCTTGTTTTAGCGCTTGACTCATTACCAGGATCAAGCCACCCCCTTCACTATTCCACTGTGTGATCAGCCCTATCATGTTCCTGTTATCCATGACTCACATTAACTATATAATCATTATCTCCCAATAAAGAATGTTATCTAGTTTCTAAACATTTTCCCCTTGTAACTCTGCTAAAACAGCACAGTTACAGCACCAGTACAAAATTGAGACTGATGCCTCTGAAAGAGCCATAGGAGGTGTACTACAGGTGAAAACTGACAAGGGCTTCTTTTTTTCATGGCACACAAATCCAGGAAGCTCATCAACTCAGAATGACGTTACCCCATACATGATAAAAAGTTAGTAGCCACTATGCACTGTGTTGAGAAGTGGCGCTGTTACCTGGAAGGGGCCACCTTTTCATCCTGTGTCCTGACAGATCACAAGTCACACCAGTACTTCAACAGCAGTCCTATTTAACACGCTGCCGGGCAGGCTGGGTCAAGCGCCTATCCCCCTACCAGTTACACATTAAGTACAAGCTGGGAAGAAACTTGTCACAGCAGACGCTCTCTCAAGGCTCTAAAAAGTGTCCATCACAGGGACAACACTTTGGATCCAGATTGACCAATGCTTTATCTCTGCCCTGAAGCAACCTGTTATGAAGGCCTTAACTTGGTAACCATCTTCAAGCTAAAGGACAATAAAATTCAATTTACCACCAATTCTGGCAACGTCTGCCACTGGGTCAAGACAGGTTAAAAGATGCTCTACATTCCCACCACCCAGCAAAGAGACATCATACTGCATTATCACTGCACCTTGGGTCACATCAGATGTTGTAACCTCTTCAAAATAATGAAGCGTAAGGTCTGGTGGCCGCGTATGCACCAAGACATCTTGGATCCCCTTGAGACATGTGTGTTGTGTGAAAAGAACACATATAAACCTGCACCTCTTAAGTCTTTCCTGCCCATTAAGGCCATGGAACCCTTCAAGCAGTGGGCCCTTGATATTGTTGGACCCCTTCCTGAAGACAGACTGGGAAAGAAATACATCATAACAGCTATCAATTACTTCACCCACTGGCCAGTAGCATGAGCAACCACTAACCACACCACTACCATACCCACTTCATTAGCAAGAAAATTGTGGCCCACTTTGGGCAACCTGAAAAGCTCATCACAAATGCTGACCCTGAGCTTGTTGGACATGTCATGAAAGCATACTGTGCCAAGAATGCCCTCCAAAAAATAGTCCTGACCCTTATCATCCGCAAGCTATTGGACACGTAGAGCAATTGAATGGCTTACTGGTCTAACTGATTGCCAAACTCTCACAGGAGCATCCTAATACCGTGTGGACTGAGCACTTGCCTACCACTCTACTCATCTTACAAGCAAGAATCAACATGAGTACCAAGTTCAGCCCTAGAGCCCTGGCTTATGGGACACCTGTAGCTTGACAGGAGTATAACAAAGGAAATTACAATCCATAGTTCCCAGAAAACCTCTTTATCACCTACCCCTTCTCTGAGCCAGTGGCGTGCCAAAGCCTGAGACATTGAACATAAGTAAATTGAGGGAGGAAAAAAAGCACCCCAAGGCCAGATACACCGTAGGTGACCCTGTCTACACCCTCAATCCCAATTTATCTAAATTAGAACTCAACCACTTAGGGCCTTTCAAGGTAGCTGCAGTCTATGAGAATCACACCTACCAGCTTGAATGTAGTAACTGTGCTGTTTTAGCAGAGTTACACAGGGAAAAATATTTAGAAGATAGATAATAATCTTTATTGTGAGATAGTGATTATATAGTTCATGTGAATCAAGGATAAAAGGAACATGATTGGTGATCACAAGGCTGGATGGAAGAAGGGGGTGGCTTGATCCTGGTAATAAGTCAAGCACCAAAACAAGGTATCCACCAGGAAGGATCATCATCTATTCATGTTGTTGGATTTGGTAATTTGAGTTGACTTCCTAGTCTGGCTTCAAGTGACCAGATAATTGGATTGTGGGACACAAACCTTCTTGGTTGGAACCTTGCGGGTGGTTCAAGCCTGCGGTTTTGACACCCCCCAACTGAAGATTGGCCTCCTCTGGGGGCAGGTTTCAGGGAGGTTGCCAGGAGCCTGGGCGCCATATTGAACTAGTTGCTGTTCTGTGGCAGGTATGGCAGTTTCTTATTATTTCTGTCTTGCTTTGCAGGGTCATAGGCAATCAGTTGTAGGGTCTTGTCTTGCTTGCGTTTGCCAAGTCCTTGCACAAGGTAAGTGTTATTGTTGTTTATCTTCAGAATGATTGCTGGCCCCACTTTTTCAGGTTGTAACTTGCTCTTGTCAACATTCATGACCCATACTTTATCCCCAACTTCATGTCTATTGCGGATGGGGACAAATGTCTTTTGCAGTTGTTCATTCTCTTTGGCTGTTTGTTTGCTGTTAGCCTCTATCACTTGAGGGTCTGAGCGTGGAGGGACTTCACTTGGAATTTCCAGTTTAGGTCCTGTCAATACTTGAATGATATTTGGCTGTATGCCATATACCAGTTCAAACGGGCTTTTTTTGGTGGATATTTTCACTTGGGTTTGACACACAAGTAGTGCAGTCAGTAGCTGCTTATACCAGTCTTCAGGTCTCCCAGCAGTGAGTTTGGCTAAGGCTTGCACAAGGCTACCATTGAGCCACTCAACGCGTCCATTGGCCTGTGGGTGGTATGGTGTTGTTACGGTGTGTTTGACCCCGTTCTTGGTGAGGTATACATTGGTGTTTTTGGAGGTCAACTCTTTGCCTCCATCAGTTATCAGGAGTTCTGGCTTTCCAAACTTGCTGATTATTTCTTTGCCAATAAATTGTCAAATGTCATTGCCAGTGTGTGCCTTCACTGCTTGGGCTACTGGCCATCTTGTTGCAAAGACAATGGCGGTGATGATGTATTTCTTGTCATTGTGTTTTCCTGGCATGGGACCAAACATGTCAAGAGCTCATACTTTGAAAGGTAGTTGTGTGCAGATGGGGAGTACTGACTTTGGCAAGATTTTGCTTTTGAAAATTTTTTTTGCACACCTCACATTGGTCTAGAACTTCCTGGACATCACGGTATAAGGTTGGCCACCAGGCTTTATGTTTTAGAAACTTGTATAGGTTTTGGCTCTTGGTATTTCAAGGTCTCTGTGATAGCAGAGGATGGTGTCAACTTGCTGATGTGTGGGGATGTAGGGAATGGTTGAGCCATCAGTCATTTTTCCATGAAGAGTCCTGTATACGTCAGCAAAGAGGTGTTCATTATTGATGACTGTTTCTTTTGTTAAGTCAGTGGTGCCAGGGGGGAACCCTTTGTCCTTTGTTTTTAGCACTAAGAGAGGCCAGTCTGGGTTGAGCCCATTCTCTCTTCTTGAAGCACAGGCATACAGGTGGGATAGGGCGTCTGCCATGGTGAGCTCATCCCCAGGCTTGCACTGGATGAGAATGTTAAATCTCTTCAATAGTTCCATCCACCGTTCTTGGTGGCGCAACAAATTTGCTTGAGTCTTGAAATAGATGAGTGACTTGTGATTGGTTAATGCTGTGAATTATTCCTGGCGTTCTTGGTAGCAACACCATTTGACTAGGCAGTGCATGATAGCCAGCAGTTCCTTGTTGTGGATAGGGTATTGACACTTGCCATCTGTCAATTTTTTGCAATTTATAAGCTACGGGCAGGAAGTCACCTTCATTGTTTTTGATTTGTAGTACTCCCCCAATGGATGCATCTGAGGCGTCAGTTTCCATTTGGTATTACCTCTCATGTTTGGGGTATTTCAGGATGGGAGCTGTCATGAGCTTCTCTTTGAGGCGTCTAAAGCAGAGGTCACATTAAGGGGTCCACACAAACTTAGACTTGGCACCTGTTATGGCGGATAAGGGGGCAGTCAAGACGCCACAGTCAGGTATGAAATGTTGTACATAGGCCACCATTCCCAAGAAGGTGTGGAGTTCCAACTTATCCTTGGGTGGTGGCATCTTGCAGATGGCCTTTATCTTTTGACTGTCGGGTTTGATGCCGTCCTTTGAGACTATGTGTCCCAAGAAGGGTGGTTGCTCACGGAAGAACTGGCACTTGGAGTGCTTGGCCAACAGTTTGTGATGTGCCAAGGTAGTAAAGACTGCCTCTAGGTCTTTGTGGTGTTGTTCCATCAAGGGGCTGTAGACAACAATATTGTCTAGGTACACTAGAGCATGTCTGTCTATGTGGGGCGCAAACACTTTGTTCATGAAGGTTACAAAGGTGGACAGGGCATTGGTCATGCCAAAGTTGAATACCACACATTTGTAGGAGCCATTTTTAGTGCAGAAGGCCATTTTGGGAATGTCTTCCTCCTTGATAAAAATCTGATTGTAGCCTGCAGTTAGATCAATCTTGGATAATACTGTAGCTCCTCCCAGGGCATCAAAGAGGTCGTCAATCAGTGGCAGTGGATAACAATTCTTAATGGTAACTTTGTTTAGGGCGCGGTAGTCTGTGACCAGTTGTAAGGTACCATCCTTCTTAACCACAAAGAATACAGCGGCCCCAAAGGGAGACTGTGAGGGGCAGATAAGTCCCTTTTCCAATGCCTCCTTGAGGTAGGCGCGTAAAGCATTGCCTTCATTTGGGGTCAGCCTGTAGATGGGGCGCGCCTTGGGTACAGCCCCCTTGAGTTGGATAGAGTGCTGAATATGCTTCTCAGGGGGCAGCCCAGGTAATGCTTCTTTAAAGATTTCTGGATGGTGGGCCACAATGTTGCAGTCCTGAGGCGTGGAGGTATCCTGGTGGTCTTTGACGTGTATGATCTTGTACTTGCAGGAGTCCCAGTCAATTGACTTTAGGTCTTTCTTTTTGTCCTGGGTCTCTGTGATACGTACAAAGATGTGGTTGCATAGCAGTTGGTCCACGGAGTCAGGGTAGATCTGATGGTTGACACCTTCACGCTTGATGGTCAACACTGAGGTTGCCCAGTCTACGTGAGGATTGTTCTTTTGCAACCAGTCTAGTCCCAGTACAATGTCAAACTTTGGGAAGTTGATGACGGGACCTTGAGCGGTGGAGTGAAGGTTCTCAAGCATGAAAAAGAAGGGGGCAGTTTCCTTTAGCATGGCAATGTGGTGTTTGTCATCCAGGACCACATTTTTAATCCAGGAAGGATTAGTGGCCAGCTTGAACTTATCCACAAAGCTACTGATGACTAGGGTTTGGTCTGCGCCCAATTCCAGGAGCGCTGAGCCTGTGGAACTGCAAAAGCGGAAAGGATAGGACATCAATTTATTGGGATGTCTGGCAATAGTGTACAGTACTGGGTCCTCCAAGGGCACCTGGATCATTGGGCATTGGTCTAAGTCCTTGGGGTGGTATTTTTTGTTGGGTGAGTCAGGAGTTATGCAGGGAGAGCTTGGCTTGCTTAGTGCTCTCCCTGGGCTTTTCCCTCATCTTGATTGCCTTGTGTGGCAGTGACACGGAAATGGGTACAGTTTGGCTGGCCATTGTTTCCATTTTCATGTCCATTTGAACCTGTGGGTTTGTGGTTGATTTTATTCCTGTTGCCCCCAGGAGGTGATAAAGTAAAGCGCCCGCTTGGATGGGAATCCTTGGGTCTTTTTTGTTTCTCAGTTTTTCCTTATGAAGTGTGTTGGATGCCTGTTCTGCTTTTTTTGCTTCACAGTACAGGCTTTGCAGGTTGGTCACCTGATCCAGGTTTACATGTCTCATCACGTGCAACTTAAGAGCATCATAGTACATGAGGTGTGTGGCTGGGGTGTCAAAGACCATGTCTGATGGTGCACAAAGGCGGAGTTCCTTGTAGGCGCAGTGAGTTCTTTTATGGTGCCTGTCTGGTTCAGGTTCTTCACTTGGAAAATGATCATAAGTGCTGTATCTTTAAGCACAAATCTTGCCAGAAAGTCTTGCTTAAAGGTATCCCAATTTTTGTTGGTATGTTCCTTATGCCACTTGTCACACCAGGTGCCAGTGTTGTGGGTCAGGCGGATGGAGATTTCTGCAATCCAAAATTGCTGTGGGCATTCCATCTGGGCAAACTTGCTCTGGGTAGACTGGATCCATGCGGCAACGTTGTTGTTGTTGATCCCAGCAAAGGGTTCCAAGGCAGCGCTTCACAGTCTTTGAGCTACATAGGCAGGCATGGCGTTTTTGTTGGTTGGTCACAGAATTGAGGAGGGAGCCTGAAAGAGTCCTTGTGCAGACAAGGCGTTGAAGGCAGGTAGTGGAATCACCATGTTCTGGTATAGGACAAAACCATTGGGTATCTTGGCACCAGGAGTGTACAGAGTCCAGTCGGGCAGAAGGCCAGACATAATTCTGTCAAGGATTTTTTGGCCGCAGAGTGTGCGGGCAACAGGCAGAATTTTTCAAGATAAGGTAGGATGGAGAACCTACCTGTGCTACCAATGTTGTAACTGTGCTATTTTAGCAGATTTACACGGGGAAAATGTTTAGAAGCTAGATAATAATCTTTATTGTGAGATAGTGATTATATAGTTCATATGAATCAAGGGTAACAGGAACATGATTGGTGATCACACGGCTGGATGGGAGAAGGGGGTGGTTTGATCCTGATAATGAGTCAAGCGCCAAAACAAGGTATCCACCAGGAAGGATCATTATCTGTTCATGTTGTTGGATTTGGTAATTTGAGTTGACTTCCTAGTCTGGCTTCAAGTGACTAGATAATGGGATTGCAGGTCACAAACCCTCTTGATTGGAACCTTGCTGGCAGGTTGAGCCTGCGGTTTTGACATGAAGATGCTCAAGGAAACACCAAGAAGCTTCACCACAGTTGCTTGCGCCCCTGCTGTGCCATTCCCA
This sequence comes from Entomophthora muscae, assembly GCA_014839935.2. Taxonomy (NCBI): domain Eukaryota; kingdom Fungi; phylum Entomophthoromycota; class Entomophthoromycetes; order Entomophthorales; family Entomophthoraceae; genus Entomophthora; species Entomophthora muscae. The sequence goes on along the minus strand of QTSX02004496.1, from coordinate 17,152 downwards.
CACAAAGTTTGTTTACGCAGACCTTCCTAGATCTTCTGCAGACTCTGATCCTGGTGCCTGACAACAAGCAGGGGGCAAGGGAGGGTGTTGCAATCAAGTTCCCAGATGTGCCTGCCAATGTATCTTACAATACACAGGGGCGCGCTCAACAAGTCACCCCTTGACGTATCTAACAACATGAATCAATCTGATGGCAATCTCAAACTGCGGGCACTTTCTCCTAATTAGGAGCGCTACCAATTTGACCTGCTGATCCCCGCACAAGTTATTCCTTGGCTTCAAACCCTACATGGAGCACACCACCATGCCACCTCCTTGTGGCTTTGTGGCTTTCCCATATAGTACATTAATCATGGTATTCTGCAATAAGCAACATATTATTCTATTATTTCTGTCCTTTCTATTGGACTGTTGTCTTCCCCAATCAAATAATAAACTCTAATTGGTTCATTGTAACAGATAGACTTTTCAAGCCAATTAAATAATGACCTACATAGCAATTATGATGTAACAATGATATGAAAATATCAAATATTCAGCCTACAGGAGATTATGTAAGTCAACTCATCAATAATACTAATACCAGTTAAGTATAATTATCACCCACCTTATTTCAGTACCCTTTTTTCTATCACCATAACTGTGCTGATGTGAGGATTTTATGGATTGATTAAAATATCCTCATATCAGAGCACTTGGTGATTGATTCTCTGGGCAAAACATTGCCACTATCACTCCTTGTTACTTATCCAATGCTGGTACAAGGCTAGCTGGTTAGAAATGTCCCTTAAAATCATGGGAAAGTGCCTAAAGTTGAAGTGTGTAGATCAAAATCTCCAAATCAATGGATTTTTCAATGCTCCCACTTTTTTCCCATAAAATCTTTCCCAAAAAAATTAATATTTTACTTTAATTTGACTTTTTTAAAATGTTTTTACTAGTAGCTAAAATCAAAAAACCAGGTTTGAAGTGCCCAAATTGATGCAATTTAAAACACACCTTAATTTAATTTAGCTTTTAAAATAGAATTTATTTACCCCTTTGAATAGAGGGGACAAAATTGAAAGTGCAAAAATCAAAGTGCAAAAAAATTCTCAATTTAATATTTGATACATCAAAATTAAAAAAAATTAAATTTTAAAAAAAGATTTCTATATGTAAAAAAAGAAATCAAGAGCTATAAAAGAAGCTTTTTTAACTTTAGGCAAATTTTTTAATTTTTTTGTTCAAATATTAATATAAAATACTATTATAAGCTCTTATTTTAAAAAAAATTGTCTCATAAAAATTTATTTGAAAATTTACATATAGTTTCTTAATGGGTGCAGAAATCAAAAAGTAGTCAAATCAAAATCCAAAAAGTTAACAAAAAACTAGGACCACCTAATATTAAATTTTTGCAAAACATTAATATTTTATTCATTATGCTTTATTAAGTTCCTCAAATCAAAAGTGAGGAAATCAAAAATTGACTTTTTAGATCTATTCACACTTTTTATAAGCTTATAAAATTTTAAATAGTTAATAAAACTTTTAAAATTCCTCATGTAGATTCTTTAAGACCTGATATTTAAACATATAAAAAAGAAATGAAGTTTTTTGGTAGGTTTTTATTTTATTGCAATATTAATAAATTGGTGGTTTTTGGAGGCAATTTCAAAAAATATTAAATTAATAAAATATTGTACTATGTTTCCCTATGTTATTTCAGGGGAAAAAATTGAAGTGCCCAAATTAAAGTGCAATAAGCTCTTGGTTTTTCTTTTGAAGGTTTCTCTTTTGAAATTTCTCCTTTCTCACCTCTCCTGCCACCTCTTCTTTTTCACCTCTCATTCTACCTCAAAAACTTTTAAAAAATTTCTCCATTGTCAAGAGGGTGGATTATATAAAATCTGATACCAAGTAGAGAACCTTTCTTTTTTCTTCTCCTTTTCTCTTCTCTTCTTCTCCTCTCTTCTCTTCTCTTCTCCTTTTCTTTTCTTTTCTTTTCTTTCCCCTTTCTCATCCTCAATTATCTGCTTCTCTTCTCCATTATTACACTCAATTATCTTCTACTATCCTCTTTCTATTCTTACCTTTGATTATCTTCTATTATCCTTTCTCCATTATTACCCTCAATTATCTTCTACTATATCTTTTTACTATATGTATTAGAGTAAAATAAGATGTATAAAATATTTCTTTTTGATATAAAACTTTGAACTATATATATCATTTTTAGTGGAAGTACAGTTTTAAACATAAAAATATTCAAGTCTTCATTCTATGGTATTTAAGTGTCAGATTCTTGATATCTTTGAATATTATGACTTATAAATAAGATATAAGACTATATCTTTTATTAAGTATAAAACTGTATAGTATAGCTTTAATAAGAAAGTAATGTACTTATATTATTTTAATGATAAACTTCTATAACTTTTATCATTGAAATGAGATCATTAATAAACCAAAACACCAAAATCATATGCTTGTATTTTGCAGGAAAAATCCTTTATTTTGCTTATACAGAAGTATTATTATAGCTTTACATAAGCTGGAAATTAAATTAACCTTTTTTATTAAACTTATAATTCATAAAGCAGTTTTTTGTTTAGTCTCATATTTATATTCAATTGAATACAGTTACATATAAATTTTAGTCTAATTTTGCTTTTGAAACTAAAATAAACTTTCTTTTAAAAACAACTAATTTAAGAGGTTTTTTATTATCTAGCATATATTTTTTATTGCAGAAATAAATTTCTTGGGGTCTCTTTAGTCTAGAATAAATTTTAAAATATATAGTTTTTTAATTTAAACTGTATTTTATTCTGCTTCAAAGTTAACCTCTGGAAAATCAATTTTTGCACTTTGGTCTTTGATATTTTTGATTTTTTCACCCTACATAGTGTTTCAATTTTTGCACTTTTTGGGGGTCCCATTTTTGATTTTTGCACTTTTGACCTTAGGAACTTTGACCTAAGGAACTTGCCCAAAATCATCAGTTCCAACAACTAGTACTTCCATATTTGGACTTACAATTAGGATTCTATACACAGTGATGCAAATCCATCAGGTATCAGGATGTATTTAGGTGAGATTAGTATGAAATATGTTTGATCATTTCTTATTCCCCTGTATCACAACATCTACAATCACTCCCTCTCAATAAATTAATTTCATAAGTGATTTCCAAATTAATAATTAATTTTGTGGCACTCTTATCAGCTGCCCATCTTATATGGGGATCAAACCTTTCAATTTCTAAACAGAAAATTACCTAGACCACCAATGAGGTGGTTTAGTAGGGGCTCTAACAAACTGTCAGTGATCCACTCATTTGGAAGTCTCTCTCCAATGGAGTGAAGGAGAGCTCCCAAGTTGAATTTGAATAGAGTGGACCCTAAGGAAATCACTATCATTAACATGTGCAAGAGGTGATCAAATAGGCATAATCTCCCCAGGAAAGAAGTGAAATAGTTTAAGCAATAATAGATGCTGCTAAATACTAAAACCAACCAGGGGGCCTTGGGATGAATAATGGGGGGAAATTGTGCTGTTTCTACACAGGCGGCATGGCAACAACATAGACCAAATCAATACCAAATGGAATCTTCTGATTTATCAGTGGGGATAGGTTCAGGAGTTTGAAGTTCACATTGGCTTTCCAATAACTAATTAACACACAAAAAGTCCATACAATGAGGAATAGCTTCATATTGTTGGAGAAGAGCCTTTTTAGATCTACTAATCAAATTTTAGAAGTTTTGAAAATATAGATTTATTGGCTGAGATAAGAATAAAAAGTTAATGGAGCAATTTGCTCAGATGAAGTTATTCAGCTTAAATACTGAACTCAGGGGAGGGAGGGACATAGTGGTTACCAGGTAATTCTGCAAAAGTAATTTGAGAAGTATTGCCTTACAGAACTGCAGCAGGCTACAGCCTGCAATTCAAGAAGTAAGTTGGGGTATTGCATTGTAGTATTGTACTTCACCATGGTTGGGGTTGATTTTGGGGGTTGGATATGATGTACTTCTCTGGCTTGGTTGGCCTGCTGTCTTTGATTAGCTTCCTAGGTTCCTGAATAATTGATTGGGTTGGTTTTTGCATTTAATTTTGTTTGATTGGCTGTATTATATGTATTGGAGCCAATTTTAAATGCTGTATCAATATTCCTGGCGTTGTGATCATCCTTTGGAGTATTTTAGTTTGAATTTAGAATATAATTTGTGTCAATTTTTGTTTTTACGCTTGCTTTTGCTTTTTGCATTTATTATTGATTAAAAAACACATTCATTAATCAATTTTGAATTTTCTTTTAACCCATTTGATTCAATTATTTGATTATTGTTGTTGGTTTCTAATTTTGTATTTAAAAATGCAATTTCCGGTTTCTTAATTGTACCCAAGTCCTCAAGTTTGGTCTTTTATTTGTATAATATATTAAATCACTTACATCATGATACTATATAATTCTCAAATCCATATCAATCAAGTATCATTCACTTCTTAATTTCCCCCTTTATTTTGTTTATTTACTTCCAGAAGTACATACTTGACAGTAGTAGCACAGGTAGGTTATCCACACCTACAAAAAATTAAAGAAAACTTTCCTCCAAAGAAAATGACCTAGCAGATGACACTCCTTACCATCTGAAGAAGATATTAAGAAGGTCATGAAGTCCTCACAGTATACACTGTCTTTGACAATATCCATGTACTACCAGACATTATAACTTGCTCAGTATACAAGGAGTCCTGAACCTGCCTCTCATCCAAGACATACCCAAAGTACCCAAAATGTATTTCAACGCCTTTGTTCAGCAGAAATTAGAATGTTCTCAGAACTCTTCTGTGAGAATGCCACCCTCTGGATTCAAAGCACACAAAACAAGCTTATATAAGTTGCTACCCTCAAAGACTCTGGACAAGTGAAATTGCCTTACAAGTTAGCAGGGCTGCCTCACGCTTTGTGAGCAGCTGGTTTAACACCCTGATCATAATGAAGACTGGAACATGTTCAATAAGGCTTTCTCAAAAAGATTTGCCATGAAAGATCCTGATGTAGCCATTATGACAGAGCTCAAAACCTTCAAGATGACAGTAACCATTGAGGAGTGCATTGAAGCATACAAAGACATATAATTGAGCTCCTGAAACCATCAACTTTTACAAAGATGAACCATGTTTAGATCTCTAAAATGGTCTCCTCACGCACCCCAGACCCTTGTTTTATATGAGACAATGCAAAAATCTTCAGGACTTATTCTTGGAAGAAAAAATTCTGTTCAGTTACCTGCCAACCTACACACAACTAAAAAAGAAAGGAGGGCTTTACAGACAGAAAAGAAACTTGCCCAAACAAACCAACCAAGCCAATAACTTTCATCCTTGAAGCAATAATTGTACAACTTAGGAAAATCCAATGAGTACTGATGCTGCAGCTGAGGAGAGAAAAGCTCAAGAGAGTGCTTAGTCAAGACAATCTCCCCCACTATACACAACTTGTACAGGGACCAGAATATGGATATAATAACCATGGTCCAACTATTATCTAGCAATCTCATAATGTTTAGCATTCAAAGCAGAAATAAGCTTTACACTTAACCATTCTGTTTTGGCTGATATAAGGATAGCACTATTCAACACTAGAGCAGTCAATTTCTTGTTGACAAGAAATCTGCCAACCTCATGAAAATTACTATAACCAAGAGCAATGTCAGGAGAGTTATCATGGAAGATAACAGGAGTATCCCAGTAAATAAAGAGGTAAAACTTCTCCAAGTATCAATAATAAATGTACAGACTGTTCTTGGTGGCTCCATTATCCTAATATTTAAGTACAGTTTAGTACTAGGGCTAAGTTAGATGAGAAAGACAAAACCTCATAATGATCAGGGCAGTATCACACACAGTACAGCAAGGAGAAGTACACCATCATTTCTACCCAACTTATCTTAATACTCTCATTAGAGATCATGTATTTGTAAAGATTACAAAAATGAAAGAGAAAAAGGGATTTAGTAATCTTAACTAAAACACCTGTGCATATAAAATTGTCTACTTCAAAAACGTGGACGGATCCTATGGACAGGATTCTATCTGCCAACAACTTTTTCAAGAGTTTTTCTCTGCATTTAAGAAAAACTGCCAGGTTTACCACCTTAAAGGGGTATCTAATACAAAATTGACCTAAATAAAAGTGTATCTAAGGCTCATTCTATCTACTGGTTTAAATATTAAGATAAAAATGTTTTGAAAAAATACCTGAAGGAGGCCCTAAAAAAAGACCAAGTTAACCTTTCAAATCTCCCTTTAGTGAAGCAGTACTCTTTGTGGCTAAGAAAGATGGAGGTCTATACCTTGCTACCCTTTACAAAGCCCTTAAAAAAGTCACAATTGGGATCAGGTATCCTCTTCCTCTGATTGACAACCTCTTTGATGCTTTAGAAGGATCTCAATTCTTCACAAAGATTGACTTGATTGCAAGATATCACCAGATCTTATTTAAGCCTGGAGACATTTCAAAGACAGTGTTAAGGACTAAGTAAAGGTCATTTAAATATGTTGCTTTTAACTTTGGTATTAAAAACGCCACCCAGTATCTTTATGGCATTCATGAACAAAATGTTCAAGAACCAAATTGGGAATACACTATAGTGTACCTAGATAATATAAGCATATATAGCCTTAACAAACAGCAACACTGGAATGACATTTGCATGATACTCAACACTCTTCAGGATAATCAGCTAGTAGCTAAACCATCCAAGTGCAACTTTTTTCTACAGAGTTACTTTTCTTAGTGCATATTATTAATAAAGATGATATTCAACCAGGCTCATAAAGTTTAAGAGCCATAATGTCAAAACCACATGCTCAACCCACCAGCAAGGTCCCAACCAAGCGGGTTTATGACCCACAATCCAATTACCCGGTCACTCAGAGTCAGACTAGGAAGTCAACTCAAATTACCAGACCCAATAACATGAACAGATGATGATCCTTTATGGTGGATACCTTGTTTTGGCGCTTGACTCATTATCAGGATCAAGCCACCCCCTTCTTCTATCCAGCCATGTGATCACCAATCATGTTCCTGTTATCCTTGATTCATTTGAGATTAGGCTGATTGACCACAAATGATCAGGCTAACTATTGCATGCAGATCTTAATCAGTTACACACCATATTATCACTTGGTTATCATTTAATCAAGTGTAGTAATTATACGCTGTATAATCACCAATATATTATAATAGATATGGCAGTTACACGCCGTGTAATTGTTAGTTTATTATAATAGATGTTGTGATTATATGCTATATTATCACTGATCATCATTCCAATGTGTACTGATTATACGCCATATATTACTTGCTTTATTATAATTGATGTAACAATTATACACCATATAAATGTTAGCCAACATAGTGATTATCATTGATTATACGCGGTATAACCTAAAGATCATCTATCACTCACCTCCCAATCCACCCTACTGGATGTTGTATCAACCCAGCCCCACACTGCCTGATGAGCTTTTATTCTCATATCAAACAAGTGATAAGCAAAAGATCAGGAAATACCGAGTTTGGGTCAGAGCTACACGGCGTATAATTGGGTTTCTTATTGGTTTGGGTCAGCATTACATGGCAGATAATTCACGGGTTGATACTGGATTGAGTCTGCTATTGTATGGCGTATAATCCCTAATTCAACCTGTTGCATTAATAAGCAGAAGACTTGCCAGCCAGAAAAGGATCACTGATTAAGCCCTACAATTGGAATACCAAAATTCCACCTTCCAATGCTGGAAGACAGATTAATGACCATTTATAAGTGTCAACTAAATACAGTGTAGTTTCCCAGCGCAATAATAGGTGTGTAAGATACAGCCAATTAATAAATGACAGTAGGCTAGCTCAAGAAGAGTGTAGGCTGTAGCTGAAGTACCATGGACGCCTGCTAAGGCCAGTAGCAACACACGTGCCAAGGACAGCCAATCAGGATAGGCACAGCTAGCAAAGATGGATCTATTGCTAAGGTAGCCACTTAGAACTGTCTGGAAGGACAAGAACAAGGGTTGTTGCAGTATATATTGATACAGACTCCTGAAAGGATAACAACAAGTTTTTAGTTACACCTGGATAGATTGCAGCCGCTGGCTAGATTGTACTCCAGCTTCAATAAAAGTAATTATCTTCAAAGTTCTATTCTATTGTAGTCTGTAGTTCTCTTGCATAGGATTAGGTAGAGTACATTGGCAAGGCTAACATCTATCTGTAGCTTTGAACATATCAGCAATAACACAAGTTGCACAACAATTCACATGAACTATATAATCACTATCTCACAATAAAGATTATTATCTATCTTCTAAATATTTTCCTTTTATAACTCTGCTAAAACAGCACAGTTACGACAATAACTAAAATGCCAGCACCATGCAACAAAAGAAAACTATGTACATTATTGGGAATGATTGTCCATAACAGAAGATTTATTTCTTATTGGGGAGGGCTGGCTGCTCCATTATCTGCAATCTCTGGCAAGACAACCAAATTTTTATAAAACCCCCTGAGAGAACAACAATCCCACCAATTGAAAAAAACAAATAATCACAAGCCTATCTTACATCATCACCATTGAGAAGGGATCTACAAGCTAGAGACAGATACTTTCAATTATGAAATTAAAGGAGTGCTCAGGATTAAAAACATAAATAATTACCCCACTGCTGTGTATTAATCAAGAAACTGTCTGAAGATGAACAAATACACCCAATCTATGATAAGATGTTGATAGCTTTTGTTCATTTTCTAATGAAATGATGCTGCTATTTAGCTCCTTGCACAAATATTCAAACTGCTAACCAATCACAAGTCATTAGTACTTTTCAAGACTCAAAAAAACCAATCTAGACAACAAGATGATTAATTGAGCCTCATACAAATATATTCAATGATAATTGAGTATAAGCTAGGCAAGGAACTACTTTATGCAGACACCCTATCAAGGCTATAAAGTAAGCACTTACTCTGCGCTAATGGAGAGGACTTCAATTGGCTCATGTTAATAATAAGGAATCTTTAAGAGGGGTCCCCAACTGATACATTAATAGAAATATAGTAAAATGCCCTTAAGAATAAACAGCTGCTCAAAAACGTATATGGCACTCTACACCACATATTATCAAGCGCAACACAGTGCTCTATGTACTGTCAATAAAAACAATTTGTAAGGATTGACAATCCTTTCAATTTGAATACATTGAAGAATATTGAGAAAAAGGAACAGAACTGTTGATTACTAGACCATCTTTATGAAATAAGGACCATCTCCTTATCCTGGCCTTCTCAAATCTTAGTTGGGACACTTGGGTGGTTTAAAAATCCTTCTGTGCATCATATCAATTTTAGGAATATTTGGATTAGCAGGCTTCTAGTCTCACCTTGATGTTAATACAGGCATCACTCAGGGAATTGAACCCTGAACTTTTGGAGCTCTCAAAACCATCTAAAATCAAAGTTAGATTAGTTAAAATCAAGAGCAAAAAATTACTTTTGGGTCCAAATGCAAAAGCAGGCTCTGTAAAGCAGCTTGAGCATATATAGCCAATTGTTTCAAAAATCTACCACTTAAGAAACCAAAGGTCCAATCACATCAATTTTGAAAGTGAAACAGCCAATAAGACAGCCAACTCAAATATGAGCACCCACAAGATAAAGTCAACTGCAAGATCCTCTAATCAGTATGCAGAGTAAAAGCTTAGCACACCAACAAGATGGAATAACTAACAGACCACAGCCTTCAATATTCTGGTTCTTAATCAAATTTCAGGGTTGGATGCTGCTAGCTACATCCTGTAAGTTTGCTGGCAGCAGTCAAACCAAAATGACCAAGCAGCCAAACAAGCCATGATAACCAATACATATCCAAATTCACCACACACTGTTCCACTCCCCCATACCAAACTTCACAGTATTTAGTCAGAAGCACTGGGAGCTTAATCAGTGCTCTAACAACTTCAATTCCTGGATTAATAAATTTTGTTTCTATATTCTTTACTCAGTAAATTAGTAGTTTCAAAATTAACCTCCCAATGATCTGGAAGCAGAAACTTCTTCTTCTTCTGTTCTGTTTAGTTCTATGGACCCCTGTTGCTGAAGCTTGTGAATTCGATTCTGATATTTGAGTCAAGAATACTACAAAATCTTTGGCTTGGGATTATTTTTACACTAAGCACCAGTTCCCTCCCACTTGTGATAAACAACACCTCCACCTTATTTGCCTCCTCCTTTGTCTCCCCCAGTGATTGACCCAGGAGCTCCTTGGTATGCATTAACTTATATGGCAGTATACTATGGGTTGATCTATTTTGCTCCATTCTTGGGTTCATATAAACTCTGGGGGTATCTGGTGAACACTTTAATGGTTAGCATTCCTGTAGGTTCTTTGCTGGTAGGCTTCCATCCTTCTGCTCTTCTACACTACTTGAGTTCCTTCCTTCCTCAGGAATTAATCCCTGGCACAATTGACACAATACTTTTCTACCACAGAGATCTGGGTCACACCTGTGGAAAAACTCATCACCAGTTGTTTGCTTTAATTATGATCATCATTGGGTACTTTCTGATTGTACTATGATCCTGATCTCCCTTCCAATATAGTAGTTGTTCTTGACAATTATGATTTAGACTAGCTATTGGACCATTGCATAAGTCTGACTAGCTTCTGGCTTGCTTATCTACCCTGGCCCTTGGATTGGGACTCCACCAACTTACTTCTGGATTGCTTATTCACCTGCTTTGGTTTCAAATTAGGACTTCACCAACTGTTTTTTAATTCTATCAATTAATACAGTTCACTGACTACGGTTACAACTGACCAACTTCCCCATCCTTGAGCCTCTGCAACCCCCTTGTGTCACTGGGGCTGTTTCTATCCTCCCTCAATTGTTGTGGCAATCCTTAGTGGTTTGACATTCATTTCCCCCTCTCTCAACCCCCAAGCAATGACCAACTTACCTTGAGTTATCAAGTAAGTTGTAGTATTTAAACCCCTCCTCCTTTTCTCAATAAAAGATATGTTATACCCCCCTTATATTAGCTACACCATTGATTACTTTGTTGAGTGTATAATCTAAGAACTGCAAAGTCTAGTCTCCTCCCATCAACTAAACTGCCAACTAAGCTTGATTAGAAGTCACTTGCTGAGGATTTGCTTTTGAGTGGTTGCTGTTGCCACTACTCTAAACCCTTTGTTGTTATATAGGTCCAACTGCTTTTGTACTACCAACTACTTGTCTGGTTTCTAACTTGTAAAGTACCAAGGCCATTGACTGACCCTTAGACTATCCCCCATCACTGTAGTAAGAGTACCACAACACCCATAGCAATAATATGCATAAAATCTTAAGACTAGCTACTGATAGTCCAATGTTTTAGACAGCATCAAAGAGGTACCAAAAAAGCGTGAAGTATGCATACTCTAAGGCACCCCCAAATCAGTGATGCTAGTATCAATGACCCAATCATTTAATGTATGAGCATCAGAAATTGTGGGGCCCATACCAGGAGGAGGAAAAGCAAAAAACACATGATCCCAGCTATTGACTATGCAACTAGGTGGCCTGTAGCACAATCTAAAAAAAGAACATAAAGGGAATAATTTAAGATGCTTTATTAGCAAATAAATCATAGCCAAGATTTAAACCCCTGAACTCCTAATTTCAGATGGGGGAACCTAACTTGGAACCATCAACATCAACATCTACCTCACCAAGAATGGCATAAAACACACAGTTGCCTGCCCCTACTATCCATAAGCAAATGAAAGGATAGAAAAATTGAACAGCTTCCTTGTAAAAGCTCTCAGTAAGTTGTCTGCCAATGATCCACAGCTTTGGGCCAACATGCTTTAAACAGCACTAATGGTGTGCCAAACACTAGTCAATAACAATACAGGCAAGAGCCCATATGAGCTTGTTGACAGGCATGAAACTACCATCATAAGTACTAAATTAGGACCTTAATTACTTCTAAGAAAGTACCAGAAGAAAACAACCCTGACATACAACATTCCAGAAAAGACCAAGAGGCTAAGAAAAAGGAAAGAGTTGAGAGAAAAGCAATCCCACTAAAACAAGAACTCTTCCAAGTTAGGGATGAGATCTGGGTTGTTAATCACAATACGCACAAACTGAAATCAGGACTATGGGGACCAGTAATTGCCATGGAAGTCAAACCAATCACCACTTACTTCATCAAAGTAATTGACAAGTGTACCAAACTCAAACATATGCATCATGATCAACTCTTCCTGTGCAAAGCAAGAACAGCACAACATAACTCCCAACTTCCTGTCCCTGACGCAAAACTGGATCAATGCCAAGCACAAATTCCCAACACTCTCAAGAACATCCCTAAGGTTCCACCTTCCAGTACCCCAGGGGGATATATTGCAACATTTCAACTACTCCCTCTTGAAAAGTAATTCTCTGAGTGATTCCCCAACTGATCATTAAGTTGCTGGCACTCTTATTAGCTGCCTGTCGTATATGAAGATCAAACCTTTCAAATACTAAATAAAATATTACCCAACTAAGCCCTATGACTTCCATGACATACATGGGCAGTATGTGGCTTTCCATAATACTATATAATCCTCTAAATTTGTATCAATAAATTATCATTTGCCTCTTAAATTTTCCTTTTATTACATTTTTTATATTTCAAAGAAGTATATACTTGACAACACCATACTTGGATCCCACTAGCATGCCACCCCCTTGTGGATTAGTTGGTCTCTTTCACATTATGTTAGCTGTCTTGGTATTAAAACTGCTATCTTATTCTATTCTGTGTTTTTCTGGTCTATTGTCTTCCTAAATTCAAATAATGAACTATAATCAGTTTGGTTATATCACTGGCAGCAGTGACAGGTAGCTTGGAAGATACAATTAAAAAGATAGGCTTTAGCTTAATCAATACATTACTTAATATGGCAGTCAACAAGGAGCTTTCATAAGGGCTAAAAAAGGTGAGCATCTAAAATGAGCAGCTAAACAAAGGAGGCTTAGTTACTTAATAAAATATAGAAGCATATAATATTTGCGGTGGTCAAGAAATTTTATTTTGCATCTCCTGTCCCATGCTGATAGAGAAAAGTGTATAGTTTAGATTCCAAACCTAAAGGTGGAAATGCAGGATTGTCAAATTTCTTGCGTAAACTCATCAACTTACTGGAGTACTCTTCATCTTTTTATAAAAAAAGGTAGGTTGTTCTGGGATGAAATTTACTCCATTGAGTTGGTGAGTCCACGCAAAAGAATTTGAAAATCCTGCATCTTTACCTTTAGGTTCTGAATTTACATAGAAGAATTAGTATACCTTATCACCAGGGTACCATATTATGCTTAAAACTCTCACTTGACCAGTCAATTTATTTTAAGACTTTCAGTTTTAACCTTTATATTTAGGTATCTGTGCCTTCAGTGGTGTGGGATAACGGTTTTTACTAGATTCAACATCCCAGCTACCGCTGTATATCAAAATATACAGGAGTGCTTGATCAGCCATCCCAAGAAATTTTGATTCCATAACCTCCCTCAACTCCCTTTATATAGTAGAACATCATACTTTCTAGAAGAACCAAGTCCAACTTCAATGGAAATCTCTCATATAACCACATTCAGCACTGGCTCAAACCTTATCTAGATTATGTCAAATATGCATTCTCTCTTAGCGGCACTGTGCTGCTTATGCTCCTGAGAGGGTGCCAAAGTATGACCTAGGTCAAAGCCAGGTACCAACCAGGTTGGGGCAACATCTCAGAGATACTAGTTCTATAGAAAAGAAAAAAATATTGTTGGGAAACTCTGAAAGGACTCATCATGGGTGATTGATAACTAGGGGAAAGCATTTTTTGTATCAATTCATAGGTCACCAAGGTAGCTCCATCATCTATGGGTCTATTTTGCATGATAATCTTCAGTATGACAATATCCTGGATATCAAGGTGTCATGCCCTTCCCCAAAGGGCAGGCTTTTTAGAGTATTTATTTGTTTTTGCTTTGGTTAATCTTTTGCTTATTTTTAAATATTTGAAATTTTAATATAAATAGTTAATAATTAAGTATTTTAAGTTAGCTACCTTGTTTTACGCTTATTCACGTTTGAATTATTGTTGTTGTTGTCCCAATCTTCTTCCCAGCTATTTTATTAGCTTTATATATTCTACTTCAATTTAGAATGATTTTCACAATTTACTTACTTTTCAAGCCTCCTGCTTATGTCAATGCCGCTCTTCCCCAGTTTATGTGCTGATCTGCAGTTTTTACTGGGTTTCTGCTGTCCCTTTTTCTTCAGGCTCTACCCAACCTTCTCCAGTTGCTCCTATTCTTGGCTACTTTCCCCATGACTATCACTCACACAACTGGCAAAGACTTTTCTATAAATAAAGAGCTTGTGAAGAATAGGCTTTAAGCCAAAATTCTAAGTGATTTCTACCCCTCAAACATTTATCAATCTTTAACTTGTGATCTTAATTTTTAGAAATTTATACATTTTTATTAATTTATTTTTTAAGTTTTGCCTTTTTGCTTCTTGAATAGATGGAAGTTGTAAAACAGCAAGCCTTATGCTTTTTGTATCCATTATTTTCCCTTGAGGAATCTTTTAATAGTTATATGTACCAGTTTGCTGATGAAGAGTATCCCAATATTGACATTCCCTTAGTTACTGATTGTTCACTATTAAATACCTTGTTTTATCTTTTTTGCTTAGGGTTTTTAAACTCTATCACTCCTTTTGTAACCCAGTATAAGCTCTTAGCAGGATTCTGTAAGATTATATTACAGACAGTTCCTACCTTTTTATACCTTCTGAAGCTAAATCCTAATGCTCTACAAGCTTTAGTTTATAACCTTGCACCATTATGGGCAAGACCTTACACAAGGTTATAGGCCCAGTGTTACTTATTTCCCAGCCACACAGTTTTCATGAGTGAACAGACTGACATTATGCATCTTCTGATCCTCTTAAAAAGCCCCAAAATTATCATCACTAGGAATGTTCTCTGTCAGAAAAAGAGATAAATGATCCAAGATATATTTATTAAAAAAGCAAGATCTCCTTAGAAACCTTCTGATCTGTCACCGGTTTGGAGTCATTTTGACCAGCTACTCCTTCAAAAAGGACCTATTGTTGCTTTATAAGATATCTGGTCACTCCAAACCAACCAGATAGGTAACTTTCAAGATGCAGATCAAGCGCTAATCACCAATCCCGCTTACAACCAAAAGATTTCTAAAAAAGACCCCTTCAACTTTTCTGCCATCCTACTACTTATAGCGCCTTTTCTTCACGTTACACCTTCAGGATGGCTTTTTTCAAAGGCTTAAACCGTTGGCGCTTCTTTTTTCTAAAATAAAACAAGCTTACACACTTAGTTCCTCAGATGCTAAAAATATTGATTGGCTGCTATCTTGATCATACTTCAGGTGTTTATTTTCCCACCAATTGATGTTCATAAGAAAACCTGACTCCAGTTTAACCAACAATCACAGCGTCCAAAACTTTACCGTTTCTGAAGCCCTACCACAATCCAATAGGAAATGGATTTCTGCCGCTCAAGCTGCTTGACGTGTCAACGCTTTGCACACCAAAGCGTTAACTGGTTCCCTGCTCCAGCAACAATCTTTTCTACATTCATCCTGGATCAGCTTAAATATTATATCCTCAATTAAATTTTTATTACCAATCTTCTTAACTTTTTTACACAGATCTTTGCCCTCCTAGTAAGATCCAGGAAAGACGCCCCACTGAAACAGCCTTGAATCTTGCTTATATAGCAAATTACCTCCATCTACTGTAGGAAATCACTATGAACCCTGATTTCCTGCAACTTTCTCAGCATTAATATTTGATTTTGTCACTGTAGAAAAACTGAGGTAAGCTGTTTCACATTATGCTTTCTCATCAAATCAACCTAAAGAAATGTCAGAACATCCCTCTGAATTGTTTCACCCTTGACCTGATAGCCTAGTACCTAACATACTATTGAACATAGCATTGATCCTTTGTTGGTGAACTCTACCTAGGCTATGTTTTGTGGGTCCCATTAATAAAACCACTCAGACTCAGGAAATAATTCTCTCAAGTGAGTTTTACTTTGACTATACCCTCAACAGTGGCCTCCATCTAGGCCGTCAGAAGCAATCATATCCCATGCATTGCTACTGATTTTACTCACTTTAGTGGTTAGCTTGAGATTTCTGGTGCAAAGTAATCAACTTCACTTCTCAAAGACCTCTAAATTATTAAGTTATGAAGAGGTTTATCTGAAAAGCTTTCCTAATGATGATTCTGTGCTAGCTATGCTTGCCCTGAAACTTTAAGGCCTCCTTAAAGCTACCCTAAAGTACTAGAAAGAGAAATTTTACCTTCTTTCAAGGTAAAGTAACCCAGCTATATTATCATCCCAGTTGATATCAGGATTTTCATGCTACTTTATAATATCTATCACAGGGAAAAACATAGCTGTATTCTCATTCCAGCTATTCAAAAGACACCTATACCATGGGTATAACCATCCCAAGGTGAACCACTCCTCTATCTTTCCCAAGCACTAGAAAGGGGCCATATTACTGATACCCCAAGGCAAAAACCAAACCTTATCACCTTGGTTGGACAAAATTCCAGTCATCACAAAAGGGCAAAAAAACAGAACAAAAAACATTTATCTCTTGCCGGCAACCATTCTTTAATTGCACAGCAGCAGCCCACACCTGTAAAACAGCCTCACATGTGGATCATCACAGGCATCATAGCTTACTGCGCTGGTATAATAGTTCTATTTGCTTTCAATAAGGACTTTTGTGTTTTAGGTACCTTTCTCAATCCCGGGTCTAGACTTTTGGCTTCTCTGACCCAAATATTGGACGGTTATTAGATCAGTTGTAAAATCATTTGTCCTTGCTAATTGCTCACACTGCGGTATAGAAACATTATATACTGGAGTAACAGATTTCAGGAAGATTCTTATAGATGGTTTGTATTATGCTTGGTATACTGGGGGATAGTTGGATTGGATTTGGAGAGATGGACAGTTTTCTTATAGAACCTTGTCCCTATTAGTTATGATTTACTTCAAATTAAGGTCCC